>JAYXIM010047220.1:0-84973 GCA_037575425.1 Anastrepha fraterculus | reverse complement strand
TCGCAGGATTTTGGAAAGTTTCGTAGAATCCTGTCAGCTGATTGCTCTCTCACCACACAGTGTACATTTCGAAATCATTTAAAAATAAACTTAGAAAAATTTTAGTTTTTATTAAAATAACTTTAAAACAATGTTGAATAATTTTAATTATAGATAAATGAACTATTTGCATTTGTTGGCAGTTTACACTTAACATTTACTATCTCATAAGCCCTTTGCGAGATGCAGTGATCTGCTCGACTAGACTAGGTAAAGAAAAATAATCGTGGAAAAATACCCAGTTGACAAATGAAAAAAAATTCTTTTTTATCAGCCAGTGACACAAAAGCGTTTTGACAATGGCTGAAATCCATAAATTAAAGTTCGAATTGTTTGACTTCTATCTGTTTCCATACCTGAAAAAATGCATGCATGGAAAGCCTTTTTCATCAAATGAAGAGGTCGTAACAGCTGTAAAAGGGTATTTTGCAGCCCTTCCTGATCCTCAATTCGGGGATGGAATTCATTCATTGGAATCTCATTGATGTTCAGGGAGACTAAACTGAATAATAAAATGTATTTCAAACCATAAAATTGTGTTTTTCTTATCTAACCTCAAATCTTATTAAACAACCTTAAAATCACTCAAAATACAACTGATTCACTTCACACTTCATAATAGGTATTGTATGAAATATAAATCTAAGATAACCATCACGGCATACCCCAAATATCGAACCATCAAAATATTCAATTGGTTGCTCTCATAATTTATGTATGCACCTCAGGTTCTCGTCATTTTCTTAAAAATAAAATTTGATTATAATTACTATTAGTAATTAGAAAATATTAATTATGAATGCTACGAATTTGTAATAACTGTTAAATGTTCGATTATTACGCTTGAATCTCTAATGAAGTGCGGCTGAAGTGAACTCGGTTTTGAATTTGTATATAACCTCATTCCCTATCGAGATTTTCGTCTCAATATTATAGAATGTGATTTTCCGATGTTTCGGACTAGCAGCAACATCTAATCGCTGCAGGTACTTGCATATATGTACATAGGTATATGTTCGTATATATAATATTTTCTAAACGCTTAAAATTTCAATACGTAATATTTTTTGCTTCATAGCTGTTGCATTAATTCCTGTTGTAAGGCATGCGGTATTGTATTGCCGCTTGATGGCGACCACCTGCCTTATTCTGACATCTTGAAATCCGATTAAAGTATCACTCGCCCGAATGATATGCAGTCTATTACATTTCGCTGGGCTAACCAGTTACTCGCTTATGATTAAGAACTTAGTTCCCGTTCTCGCTGTTTTTTGATGACAATACAGCTTTATTCTGAAAAAATGGTTACAAGTGAATCATTGAAAGTATTGCCCAACAATCTCGTATATATTGTTTTCTTTCTTAAAATATATTTAATGAATTAAAATTTGTAAGGACGAAATAAATCCTTAAGTGAACTTTAAAAAGAATTTTTTAATATTGTTTTCGCCTAAATCTCTTTTTGTATGAATTTTTTTGGGAATGTATCTGAGGAGAATTAGGTGTATGTGGCAAATAACAAATAAAATGATGAGAAAAAGTTATTTCTATTATTTGCCCCTCGGCAGGCAATGCAAACCTCCGAGTGTATTTCTGCCATGAAAAAACTCCTCATAAAAAACCATTTGCCATACGAAGGTGGCATAAAACTGTAGGTCCCTCCATCGGTGGAACAACATCAAGACGCACTCCACAAATAGGAGGAGAACCGAGGTTATCACTGTAAACGAATTTCTGGCCAATAACTTTACAAATAGTATCGAAAAGCCATTGTACCCATTTAAAATGACGCCGGTTGAGTATTTTCCTCTTTCCAAAACTCGAATTTCCACTTCGAAAGCACCCGTTTTCAGTCAATGGATTGTAAACGGTCTTTCAAAAGTGACAAGTAGATGTAGGTAGGTAGGTAGGTGAAATGGTTGAAGAGCCGGTCTGGCACTCGTCAAGTAGCACTAAAGCGCCATTTTGATACCATTATGAGACCTGCAACAGGCAGAGATATCTACAGCCAGCCAGAGCTGTTGATATAATGGAGGAGATTAATTGGATTTAGGTTGGCGCACTGCACCAGGCTGTCGAAGAAAGGAGCGCCCAGTGGCCTTAGTCGTCTAGCTGCCAAACCCGGACATTTATAGAGAAAATGCTCTACAGTCTCTTTCTCTAAAAGCTCCCCACAGCTTCTGCAATGGGAGTTAAATGGTAACCCTAGCTTTTCCACGTGTGGGCCGATCATCCAGTGATCGGTAAGCACAGCTACGAGTTTGGAAATTGAATGGCGAGAAGTCCAAAGGACTTTCTGAGACCTTCGTATATCGTATTGGGGCGAAAGGGTTTTCGAAATAGCACATAAAGAAATGGAGCTCCATCTTTTCTGCGAAATAATTTGTGCAGTTCCCCTTTAGCAATTATCAAAGGGATGCCGATGACCGGGTAGAAGGTCTCTGAGGCCAATTCAGTCCCTTCCTGGCAAATTCATCAGCAATTTCATTTCCCTCTATATTCCTATGTCCTTGAACCCAGATTGTCATTAGTGAATAATTCTTAGACGGCACCTTTTTCATGCCCTCTTTGACATTTGTCAGGTAACATTTTAACCATGGATGCTTACACCATAGACAAAGCGTTAAAATTATTGAAACTTATTATGAAAATGGTCGATCTTTAACCATAACATATCGCGAAATTCGTGATTCTTTTGGTGGAAATCGTCCGAATGAGTCGAAAATTCAAAAGTTGTTGAGACAATTTCAAGAAACTGGTTGTGTCAAGGATAGTAAAAGGACTGACAGCCTAAAAGCTGGACCTTCTGTTGAGAATATCACTGCTTTAGCGCAAAATGTTGCTGAACAACCTTCAACGTCCGTCGATATCTCGACATTCTCAGCAATTTGGCTTTCATGAATCGACTGTTTGGCGGATTTTACTTGTAGTCCAGTTCATCGTGGACATTTAAATAATTTTATAATTTTATAAGAGCCGAATTTAATAGTGAAACCTGATAGAATCCAAATCTTGAAATGTTTTATTTTAAAACAAAACCTAGGCGCGTGTTTTGGAAGGCTCTTTACATCAAAGAAAACTCGCGGTTAGAACTCAAGTCGGTTCCTGAAAATCTGTTTCAAAAATGTTTTGCAGACTGTATTATCCAGTGGCATGGGTGTATTGTGTATTTCGAAAGAAACCTGCGTTGAAGGCGATACAATAAATTCGAATACATAGTAAATATTTTTGTGCCAGTACTTTTTGGACAGAAAGGCCGTAATTGCCTCATTACCATTAAAGATGTTATCAGTTGCATACTCATACATTATTAACTGCATGCGCTTTACGGTTGTCTAATACGCTTAATAACTGTATATTTCTATAACAACTGCATGGTTTCAACTTTTATCATCCGCTTGCGAAAACGATCATACAGCATACGATGGATATACTCGACAAGGTATGTAAGCTGAAAATCGCCGGCTAATAGCTCACGAATAAAGCAGGCAGAAGTCATGTTTTACTAAGAATTACTAAGTTAGGAAAATTCTATAAATTACGTATGCTGTTCTTAACTGCGCCATCATTAATCGAGCTTAGCACGCAACTTTGACACAACAACTAGTAATTTTCATATAGCCTGACTACCTGTTGAAATATTTTTCAATGCACAGAACATTTACATTAGGGCGGGTCAAATTTTGTCTCTACTTTGTTTCGGCGACTGAAATATTCTATAGGCATTTCTAAGCAACAAAGCCCCTGGAAACGTAGTTCGATAAGTATATTTATATATTTTTATTTAATATTACACAGAATACAGAAATTTAAAATTATTCAATTACAGTCATGTCATCTTCTTCTGGAACATCGTCATAAATAAAATTCTGAATTATATTCTGATTTTCTTCCATGTTTTGCGATATACACATCGTAGAAAAATTCTTCGTTCACCTATGCAAATATTCTTTGCATTAGAAAAAGTTCAAAACAATAAATATTTCAGAAATTTTTTTTAATGAGTTTTATTTAGTTCACTTAAACGTAACTATCACACATATTTCGCTACCAATAACAAAATCAAATTTAAAATGAGATCAAATAAAATTAAAAAGGCCATTCAAACTAAACGAAAAAAGTTTGGGTTCACTTCAATAATAATAAAATAAAAGACTTAAGATCATAGAAATGTTTTAAAATTAATAGCTAGCTGGATATCCACGACTTTTTATGACTTCTAGAAGGCGTCTTTTCATTGATCCAACTAGTTTGGCTGTTATTTCTGAACTTATCGCTTCCCATTCCTCTTTAAGCACGTTCTTAAGCATTTCCTTGCTAGTTATTGTACGCTCTCGTATTTTTTTTTTTATAACGTCCCATAAGTGCTCAATGGGGTTAAGGTCAGGTGATTGTGGGGGTGTGCGCAGTTGTTTTGGAACATTTTACAACAACCACAACCTAACAATCTCTGCTGTGTGTTTCGGGTCGTTGTCCTGTTGGAAAACAAATCTTTCACCGAGTCCCAGTTTGATTGCACTTTCTTTCAAATTCGTTTTTAAAATATCGAGATAATCATGTCTGTTCATTATCGACTCAATAAACTGTATATTTCCAACGCCCGAACTAGCCATACGCCCCCATATCATGGCACCTCCTCCCCCATGCTTTACCGTAGGTACCAGATTTTGCTTTCCAAGTGCCGTTCCGTTTTTCCTCCAAATAATTTTATGACCTTTTATCCCGAAAATGCAAAACTTGCTCTCATCTGAAAAAATCACACTATTCCAAAACTCAGGTGGCTTATTTACGTATTCCTTGGCGAAAGCCATCCGCTTAGGTCGATTTACTCGCGATATGAAGGGTTTTTTTCGGGCCACTCTGTCGTGAAATCCGATTATTTTTAGAATTTTTCTTACTGTATCTGGATGTACTTTCTTTTGGTATTTTACTTCTATGTCTTTTGAAATTTGGCTTGCTGTTAGTCGTGGATTAGACTTCACAAGAATAGTTATGTTGCGTTCTTCTCTTTCCGTCAGTTTTTTTGGGCGCCCAGAACGAGGCTTAGACTCCAAATGTCGTTTAATCGTTTAAGGAAGTTCTCCAACCAGGTGGCAAGGCTTTAAATTCTTCGGTGGATATATCACATTCAATTGCTGTTTCAAGGGCAAATTTTCGAATATCAGCCCTGCGCACAACCAAAGCCATTGCTCTCCTTCCTGCAATCCATTCCAGGATGCAATCTTTCAGCTCAGAAAATAACGGCTGCCAACTGATCCACTTTTTTCACTTTATTTTTAAATAAAGTTACTTATGAGGAAATAATCTAATTTACAAGACTGGAATGAATGAACGTTGTATACCTGGACTGTCGCTCAATGTAGACTGCTGCCTTATGTTGTATTTTTAAGATAAATTCCAAGAATTAATTTGAAACGAACTGTAAAAGTAAACAATTAATTTTTCGGAATATTGTGTTTCAAAAATTTCTCTGAAATACGAGTATTAGGAAAACTAAACATATTATTCCTTATACTTAATAAATCAACAGCATTTTTCAACGAAATCTTTTTGTCACATTTTTTTAACGAGGCATTATTTTCGGGGATGTCTTATTTTACCAAAAGTTCTGAAAATCACGATAGGGCATATTTTCGGAAAAAGACGATAGGTGTTTGGCCGAGCTCCTCCTACTACTTGTGGCGTGCGTCTTGATTTTGTTCCACAAATGGAGGAACTTACAATTTTAAGCCGACTGCGAACGGCAAATGGTTTTTTATGAGGAGCTTTTCCATGGCAGAAATACACTCGAAGGTTTGCCATTGGCTATAGAGGGGCGACCGCTTTTACACACTCCCGAATGGTAGTCCCTGTTACTCTGCTCTGGTATTATTATACCTTCACAATTTATATTTGATAAATAAGTACATAAAGTTCAGTGCCTTGGACAACACGTACAAAATGTCGATAACTCGTATTTTTTCCCAGCCAAATGGCTTCCATAATTTTGTTTCTAGTCGTCTGAAAAAAGCGCTTATAACTCGTATTTATTATTCATATTGTTCGATAACTCCTAATTGATGAAATAGTAAAAAAATCGATCTTAATTGCTACTGTTTCTTCTTATTTGCAAAAGTGCTTTACAACTCGTTATAGTATCAACTTGATGATGAGTACTCACTACCCTACTTTCCACTCACTCCACGTATGCTTGTAATTGGCAGAGAAAAGGGCAATGGCAAACTCTCTCTTGCGCGCTGTTAGGCAACGGCGGTCGGTCACAGTCAGTAAACCATAAAATAATAAAATTATTAATGCGTAATGAAAAAATTGTTCACTAGTCGAATTTGCATAAATAAAAATGTGATCAAACGAAATAATAAACAGTTTACTATAACTCGAAAATCGCTATAACTAGTAATATTTTGGTGGTCCCTTGGATTAAGTACTTAGTGATCTTCTGAGAATAAGGACCCCATGTGCCAAAAAGCACATACAACCTAACCTTAGCTGCCCCCCTCCTCCAGGCTGTTTCGAGCAATTTTTGCAAAAAACTGAAAGTATCTATTATCTTAAAATAAATTACATTTTAATATTCATGCTTAAATCAACAAAATGGCGGCACTACAGCTGCTGAAACGTGGCTTTTGTAAGCAACTGAAATCAACCAGACAAATTTTTTCATTAAAATGAGTTATTCCGCTCTGCTCTTACCTATTTTTAACGACACAAAAAATGAAAAGTTGAAGTGAAAAAGAAAAAAATTACACTTTTTTTTATAAACAAACTAGTTAGCTGTAGCCGGCGCGGGTTCCTACGGGGCAGAAGTTGCTACTCTGCAGCACCACCTGGAAGCGAGTGGCATCAATGAGCATATTCTACAAACCTTCTCCGTGGAAAAATGCATATATATACGAATTTTTATAATAATCGGTCCAGTAGTTTTTGAATTCATCGATGACATTCATTTTTATATATAAGAAAGATTGATCAAAACAATATTTTTCGTGATAATTATTAATATACAATTTGAGGCAAAGGACAATATGTTAAAGAATATCACTGTAAAATTTTAAGTCGATATCTTTATTACTTTTTGAGTTACATATATACGACAGCGCGGAAAAAAAGTATTTCGCGAAAAACGCGATTAAACTTTTCGTTCTTACTCATTTTCCGTTCGACGCTCATCACTTCGCTGACTTTATAGAGACTTTTTAGACTTTCTATTAAACTTGAAATATTGAAAATATATTCTTTAGATTGTAAATGAATTCTTAAAGCAAAAACATGGAAAATTTTAATGTACTGAATTAGCTGCAACATTTGAAACATTTGAATTGATGAAAAAAGTTTATGGCGATGATTGTCCATCTCGTGCCAGAGTTCATGAGTGGTTGTGAGGACATAAATGACAATGAACATACGGGTCGCCTAAAATCAGTAATCACCGAAAACTCCATCGAAATTGTTCGGAAATTTATCAAAAATTAACCAAAATCATAGTTGCAATTCATGGAATCGGAGTTGAATATCTCCAAAACATCGATTTATCGCATTTTAATTGTTCATTTGGGCTTACGAAAGGTCTGTGCACGTTTCATTCCGCGCAAGTTAACTGATGACAAAAAAATTTGTTCAGAATTTAACATTCAAAAGACCTAATTTTTACCAGATTGTAACTGGTGATGAAACTCGGTGTCTCCAACATGAACCTGAAACTAAGCGTCAAAGTGCCAAATGGAAGGCCCCAGACGATCCGCCATCCAAAAAACCGCGTTTGGAGAAGTCAAAAATCAAGACGATGCTCATTTGTTTTTACGATTCCAAGGGAAGTGTTCACAAGGAGTTCGTGCCAACGGGCCAAACCATCAATGCCATTTTCTATCTTGGCGTTTTGAAGCGTTTGTGGCATCGCATTCGTTGAATTTGCCCTGAATACCGCGAAGGAGGAAGCTGGCGATTATTGCATGATAATGCACCATCCCATCGATCCACTCCTGTGACTGATTTTTTGACTAAAAATCGCATTTTAACCATCAATCACTCACCGTATTCGCCTGGTATGGCGCCCCGTGACTTCTATCTATTCGGAAAATTGCTTTTGGCCATGTAATGGCATGTCAATGGACCGGATTCCGGTCAATGTCCCGAAAACTCTTTCAAAAAGCTTTTAGATCACGCAAAACAGTGTATCAAGGCCAAAGGGCCATGACAAAGCTCCTGTCTTTTCTATTTTAGCTCCGTCTCGTTTATTTTGGTCTTCACCTTGCAGTACACTCTGAATCGCTTTTTCGATAGTTTGATGACAATGCTAAACTTGACGAATTTTGAGAAAAACTACTAGAAATCAGCGAACGTAATTACCACATGACGTCATGGTCGTACTATGCGTGAGCATTAATTCTCTCTGATTACTTTTCGACTTTGACTCTATTACCTTTTGAAGGCCGTAGTCGCTACACGCGTCTGATGCGAAATGGGCGAAATCGTACTAGTTCTTGACAAGAATTTCGTTTCACTAGCTCTGGTTTTCTCTGCAGGGTATGCAAGGTAATGTACACACAAATCTGCAGTGCAGTGAAGTATTTACTTTTTATTTGACTTTTGTTTAATGCAAAATCAATAATTTTTACATTAGGTGCCTAAGTTGACTCTCAAATTCAAACAAAGAAATCGAAAATGCTAATATTGGGTTTTCTTTTTTGCAGTATGATCTATCAATCGTTTTATGCATACAATGCATCCATTTGTACCCAGTTCAATGCGTTTTGGTTTAATTACGACGCATTTGCATTCGAGTAGTTCAAACTCAAATATGTATGAGTAGGTAAATATGTATGTGCATATGGAAATATTTATTGAAAGGTTTGGTCATTGGATGGGGCAAATTTTATTGACGGCCAAGGGGCTTTAGTCAATGTTGCGAGTAGATGAGTGCCGCACTCGATGCCCACGTGCATGAAATATTTAGTAATAGAAAAAGGACTTAGTCTAGAGTAGCGAAAAAGTATTGAAACTTCTTAATTTTCGTTTCTTTATATGAAATATTTCTGTTCGATCGCAGGCATACTCTTGTCTATTTAACACCCTGAAGAACTACCTACGCTTTTGGGCTCACAGATGCTTTGTCGATGTTTTTATAAAACATAGATTTTTTTAATAATTTCTCAAACCAGATTGGGTTCCGTTATACTTCAGTTAGTTCTCCTGTTCCAGCTGATTTACACCCATCATCATCAGTTTCACATCACCTCACGCTTTGCATTGCGCCCCCTCTCTATGAGACAGAGCTGCGATTGTTGTTGTAGTAGCAGTAACTTTGCCCTATCAGTGTAGGTGATTTAGGTCGTCTTCGTCTAGCTCATCTAACGGTAGGCCCAGACCTGCTGGTGATGGCTTTGTGAAGTCCTAAAGAAGGATAGCTTAGCTCTAATAGATGTTGTCAAAATGTTCGATAAAAAAACTAGTCGAGCTTAGTGAAAAATGCTTGCACAGTTTCGTTTGGCCGTAATCACCGTATTTATACCCCTTATACCCACTTCCGTAGACCGTCTCGGTGGTCTAACGTAAGTGCACTAGCCTGCCATCCCAGAGGTTGTGGGCTCGAATCCCACGTAAAGCACGGTCCTCGCACTTTCCCAAATATACCTACTTTCCCTGTTTCTAAAACAAAAAAAAAAAAAAAAAAAAAATTCCTCCCATTCTATTCCTCAACCCCAAAAAGTTATCCTTCCCATCCTTACTTCCGCACAATTTGCATTGTGGCTGCTAAAACAAGCAAAAAATAAAAACCAAGAAAACTCACAGTTACACATTGCATCTGTGGGGCCAGTAAGAGGAAGCGGGCAATCGCGATAATAGCGCGGGCACACCAAATTTAGCGAAGTCCTCAACCATCTGTGCGATCCTTCTGCCAGAAAAATGTGAGACACAGATGGCGGTCCAAACAGGAAGAAGGCGTTTCCACTACTTAGGACTGGTAACGGCAGGCTAATCACCCTGTCAGAAATCAAAAAAAAAAAAAAAACAGATTAAATAAACCAATGCAAGACTGAGTCTTGTTGAGGTCCTATGCTCCCGAGAGGAGTGAACAAGGACCCAAGAACAAAAAAATTACCCATTGCCCTCCCATATAACGGTAATTTTCAAAAAAATTGCGTGCGGTACTCATAAACCCACGTCTCGTCACCAGTAATGATGCGTTTGGGTGGGATTTTCAGCCTTATGTCTTTGACGATATCAACGCGATCCCTGTTTTGCATGAAATTCAGGTCCTTTGCGACCAACTTTGCAACAACAACACGGCGCAAGCCCAAATCATTAACTACATTTGGTAAGAATGTTAACCAAACGCGTGGCAAACGAACTCCAATCACTTAACTTAGAGCGTCACCTTGCGGTTGTTCTAGGAACATTTACGCTAGTAAAATTTTGGAAAATTAACCACTTTTGGTAAATGCGGTAACGATTCAATACAACTACCAGCCAACCTCATTTAGATCCGCCAAAAAATTGTATTGAGATTGGATAAAACTCACGACCACTTTTTGTAAGCATACATTTTTTTAATGCTACCAACTCCATATAACTCTCGCTGTCTATGAGACTGCTTGATTTCCAAAAACAGCAAAATTACGGGTATATAAAGCTCGGAAGCGGCATAAAATGGTAGGCCTCTCCACTTATGAAAGAGCATCAAGACAAACACCAAAAATTAGAGGAGGAGCCTTGCCAAACATCTAACTTAAACGCCTGATTTATCATACATATAAAGTTCGAAGGATGGAAGGCGGCCTCTGTAGCCGAATGGGTTGGTGCGTGACTACCATTCGGAATTCACAGAGAGAACGCAGGTTCAAATCTCGGTGAAAGATCAAAATTAAGAAAAAGTTTTTTCTAGTAGCGGTCGCCACTCAGCAGGCAATGGCAAACCTCCGAGTGTATTTCTGCCATGAAAAAGCTCCTCTTAAAAAATATCTGCCGTTCGGAGACGGCTTGAAACTGTAGGTCCCTCCATTTGTGGAACAAAATCAAGACGCACGCCACAAATAGGAGGAGCTCGGCAAGCACCAAAAAGTTGGATCCGCACCGAATTTTGCACTTCCTTACTAGTTTTTTGTTTTGTACCTGTAAAATATATTAATTGCTGCTATTTACAATCAGCATATTTCTGAAAAATAAATGCAAACTTGCAATTAAACTTTGTATTGCTTTAAATATTTGCCTAGCAAACTAACGTCAGCCTTCATTGGTGAAGTTGCATTCAAATAGTTTGGAAAATATTTGCCATAATAAGTAATTATATGTCCGACACCTTCCCGGATGGGTGCAGTATTAAGCAGGCTGTACGTTTTACATATGTACATAAATATTTTGTCGTTAGTTTTTGTTATCTAAATTAACAAACTGCAATTTGTAAAATGTATTTAGTGAAGGGAAAAACAAAATTACTTTAGACGTACAAAGTCAATAGTATTTGCAAATCCACCTGCAAAAACTTGAACGGATTTATAAATAATAAATAAGTGTGAGCTCGCGCCTTCGTTGTTACAACCGGAAATGCAAATATGATGATATTATTTTATTACGCACAGAGTAACCTTATTATAAAATTATTATGAGTTTTTTTCTATGTATCGTTGAATGATATTTCTTTTAAGCGGAAGCAAAATTATTTAGTTCTAATATCTGATAACAAAAAATCTTAGGCTTAGGGCAAAGTATTTGATCTCGATAAAATTGTTATTCCGCGAAATTTTTTTAAGCAATTGCTTGAGAATTACGAAGACAAAGCCCAAGGTCACAATTATGTAGTTAGCGGTTTTTATTCCGTTGGTCAGACCCTCACTATTATTTTCATTTGTATGCATTTTAAATTAATTTTTTAGGGACGTCCGTTGTAGAAACACTTTTTATGTAATTTGGTGTTTCATGAAAGCTTACATCGAAGCCGGGAACAACTGAGAATAGTAGTCACCCACATATCCAGTATATTATACTTTTTTTACATATTATTCTAATTTAAATTTTTTTTTTTTGCTAAGCCAATGCAACTCAAAATATGATATGTTCCAGTATGTCGTTTGTAAGGCATGCCAGCAAAAGGTGATAAAAGGTATGCACATTTTAGAAAAAACAAAACATTGGCATATTGAGTTGCGGAGCGTTTTTACCGAAAACTTTTATTTACACAAAAAACAATAATTATATCAAGAAGTTTATCAATTAAACATTCGCCGTTGCTGTTTACAACCCCTTTCCACCTCTCTACCAATTTGTTGATGACGTTCCGTCAAAAATCGCCTGGTGTCAAAGAAGTTGTTGAGCCAGTTTTTCAGGACCTCTTTGTTATCGAACGTAACGCCTTTCATATGGTTTGACAGTGAGCGCAAAAGATAGTAATCGGTCGTTGTAAGGTTCAAAGAATACGGCGAATGCTCTGAAGGGCCTCCATTCGAGCTCTTGCAGTGCGGCTTTGATGACTTGTGCAACATGGGACTTAGAGTTGTCTTGAAGGGGTATGGGTTGACCAGATCTTCTTTTCAGTTGAATACTCTCATTCACGCGGTGTTGCTGCGCAGTGTAGAGCTCCTTGTTAATGGTGACATTATATTCCAGCTCTCGAAGTCTCACCACACACAATCATGATCTTCTTTGGATGAAGATCCGGCTTGACTCTCGGCTTTGGCGTATCTCATGGAGCCACCCACTCCTTTCTTTGCTGCATTATTGATGTATAGGCACCATTTCTCATCTCCCATGACGATTCGGTACAAAAAGCGCTGTTTATGACCGCGTGTTGCTCGATAGCGGGGGAGATGCTAAAAAGCAGTTTGAAGACGACTTTCTTTGTTTTTTTTCGTTGAACTCGTGAGGCTCCCAGGCTCCCAATTTTTCAGTAAATGTCATTGAATAAAAGTGATTGGGGATCGTTTTATGATCGCAGTTCATTTTTCTCGTCAATTCACTACTGGTTTCCACTTTATTTCTCCTTCAAAAGTGATTTGAGAACTTCTTTATCGAATTCACGACACGGTATGTGCCATCACCCTCAAAGTCGCCAATTTTGAACTTTGCAAACCTCTGCAAAATAAAAGAAAATATAAAAACGCTATGAACTTATTCCCCAAGCCTATATATTTCAAAACATTCTCCTTGAAAGTTAATACTCTTCTGCATTCGCTTAAACTAATTTTCAAAGCACTTTTGCCTCTCAGAAGTGCATACCTCCAAAACGAGGGTAGACAAAAAGAAATCATTAGGTGCCAAATTAGGGTTGTAAGGTGAACGACCCATTATTTCGATCTGTCGAGGGCTTAAAAACTCTTGTACCAATACGTGAGAGTTCCCTTTGTCTTGGTGAAAGATATTCATCTTCGGCGACGCAGAGTAGCACACCGCAAGCCCTATATTTCAGATATTAACAGAAAGAAGAGATTGGAGTTCACCAAATGCTACAAAAATGAGCCAGTTTCTTTTTGGGAAACCGTCATATTCAGTGATGAGTCGAAATGTAATGTTTTCGGATCAGATGGGCCTCCAAAAGTTTGGCAAAAAGAAAATACAGAACATAAAGAAAAAAATCGCATTCCTATCGTTAAGCATGGAGGAGGAAATGCAATGGTTTAGGGGTGCATAGTTGCATCTGAAGTAGCGAAAATGGTTTTTATTGATAATAAAATGGACAAACATCTGAAGAATAATTTGCATGACAGTGCCGTTAAACTTGGACCTGATGCTAAAGGGTTCTTATTTCAACAAGACAATAACCCAAAACACTCATCTTATCTCGTGCAAGAGCCCAATGGCGCAGGAGCTCTTAGAAAGAAGAATCAGAAAGCACAAAATAACATCAAAGGCGTCATTAAAGACAGCTTTAAAGGTTGAGTGGGTGAAAATTTCAGCTAATGAAACCAAGTTATTGGTAAAAAGTATGCATCGACGTTTCGAAGTAGTTATTAATGCTAAAGGCGGCCCGACAAAGTACTAAATACTCGATTTTTTCATTATTTTTTTAATAAAATATTCCTTATATGGCTATGTACGAATAATATTTTTGCATAAAATTGTGCCTTATTTCGTTATTGGCTTAAGTTCTCTAATGCCAGAAATGAAATTGAAAGTGTTGGGCGATCAAACGTTTATTCAAAATTGAAAGTTGAAAAATGAGTACAATAGTTCATATTCTTCATTTTATGCAATAGTACTTATTCATTCTATGAGTACAATAGTTCATTCTATGTTCCCATTAGGAAATATTTCAACTTTGATAAATAATTACAAACTAATATTTCAACAGAAAGTTTTTGTTCCCTAAATATTGAATAAAAATGTTATTCTTTACGAATATATCAAAATTTTGTTCGTTTGTATACATCGTGCTAAATATCAGGTGTAAATTGCTTATGAATTGTGAGTGTACGAATAAATTGTGTGACCACTGTATGTGTGTTCAACGTACTCATCCTAGGCAAGCGGGTGCCTGCCTTAGCCAGCTCATTAACTCTCGCATTTCCCTCTATTCCCATGTGCCCCGGTATCCAGTAAATTGTGGCCTGTGTTTTCTCATAGATCTCGTCCATTTGGGATCTACAGTGTTCCAAGCTAGTCATTACATCAATGTTTGTGCGAGTATTAAGGATAGTAAGTGGCAACGCTAATTCAGCTGCTTTGGTTACAGGTTACATAGATCTCAGCTTGAAATATGCTGCAGTGATTAGGAAGCCTGAAAGAGATTAAACTACGGGCAGAAGACAGACGCTCCTACTCCTTCCGTCATTGTGGATCCGTTTTTAAAGAAGTTGTATGCATGGTAATCGGATTCTAAACCCTTCTGCCAGTCATTCTGTTCTACAAACAAAACCAGGCCTCTTGCCAAAGTTTACTTGTAGAATAACGCAGTCTGACCTTCCATTTATGTGACCAAAAAGCCTTTGTGAGAATTGTCCAGTCATCCTCAGTCTCAGTGCAGATCTCTGGGTTGAGCTTCTTACTACTAATTTGATTGGATGCCAGATCTCACTTGGTAACGGCAGAGCATTCTGCAGAATAACTTGTCCTGTGAATTAACCAGCTAATTTCGAAATTTTTACCAAATTTCAATTCAAATTTAATAAATACTTTGTTTTAATCCTATTAACAAGTTTACGCGAATTCAATATAATGAAAAAGTTTCATAGAGTCATTGAAAATTGGACCTCTCGTATCCGCGCCACAGTGCCAAATGCTAACGGTCATTTGAATATTGTCATATTCCATAAATAATATTATGCAAAGGCATTTATTTGAAATAAAGAAGCGGTTCATTAATAACTCACATGCAGTTTGGTACATTCCAATTTAGCATAGAGCCGCCCTTTTTGTAAAACTCTTCACGACTCTTAATTGTGACTTCTCTTCTATTTCTCCATTTCACTATACGCTAATCCCACGCAAACGCAAAATATATTCAACTAAACTGGCTATCTCAACGTAGACCTAGTTTCCATTATTCAAATGTTTAAATATTTCATTCCTTGTACACTTTTTTAATTTTGTTGACGCAGCAGTAATTCTCAATTACGCAACGCCCAAAAGCTACACAGCTCTGGCTCCGCGTTATTTCTTGTTCATCACTGTGCGTTCCGAATTATGTGTGAAAAAAGAGTTTATACACACAAAAAATAGGATTTAAATAGTAAATTTTCATGGAGCAGAGCTTTGGAAGCTAAAAAAGGCATATCCTGTGCAAAGAAGGATAGATGGTAGCCATGGTGATCTGTACCAAGTAAATTCCTCCTTACTAGATATTTAAATTTCTTTTTCTTTTAATCAAAATCTATTGTTAATAACTAAGTGTGTAATAGAAACTAAGAGTTAGTACTCGTATCTAAATTAATTCAGTCTTATACATTTTTTTTAAATCTTCCGCGGATGACGTATGCCGTGTTGAAGTCACATTTGTGTATTTATTACTTACGCTTCGATATTGTTTTGTTTATTTAGTAATTAAAAATGTGCATACTCAGGCGTAGTTTTCATATGTAAAAGGCATAGAATACTGGAAATTTTGTAATTTTCAAGTTCGCTTTTCAATTATTTGCATATGTTAATATTTTTACGAATGCGCATACTACAGCCAAATTAACCTTTACTACACTGACTTGAGCCGCAACGAGAAATTCGAATACGCAAAATCGGAATTTTCCCAAAATCTGTTGAGTTGAAGAATTAAATAAATAAAAAAATTGTGAGGTAGTGATTCAAAATAATGAGCTTTCTACAAAATATAATACATGGGCTGAAAAATCCTGGGCCTAACACATAGATGGCACTAGTTTTATTGCATTTACCTTTCTTTTTGAGTTAGGATTAACCTTAAATACACAGCTGCTTAAATTTGATGATATTCTATTCATTATTGCGTGAGTGATTGTGGTAAGAGTGATGACCGTACTTTTGTTATTTTCAAAACAATGGATCAAAAAGAATTTTTAATTTTACACTCCTTCTTGTTTGGGAAAATACCGTTCAAGCGAAGCAATGGCTTGAAAAGTGTTATGGAGACTCCGCTCAAATATTTCACAAATATTTCAAGTGTTACTTTTTCGCTCTGAAATAATGATTATTTTGTGAGTTGTTATGGTTTTCATTAGAAATATTAATCATTTAGAGCTTTAAATTTTTCATCAAAAATAGTGAATATTCTTGCAGTTTTTTTATTTTGATCGATAATAGAACTCAGTTCTTGAGTGTTAGTTTTTCTATCAGAAATAAAAATAGGTTGTGTGTTTGTTTCGTTTTTGGTAGATCGCAAAACTCAAAATGCCACCACTCACCTCAACTTAAAGGGCCTTCCCAAAGGCGCGCCTAGATGTTGTTTTAAAAGAAAAACATGTAAAAAATTATATTCTTTCAAGTTTCACTATTTGTGTTCAAAATACGGCTCCTAACAATTAAATGCCAAAAATTACAAAATTTACGAATTCTTTTTGGTCCATTGATTTAAAAATAACAAAAGTAGCTTCTCTCGTAGCACAAAAACTCACGATCTAATAAATAGAATATCATGAAATTTTAGCAGCTGTCTTTTTAAGGTGAATCCTAACTGAAAAAGAGTTGAATGCAATAAAACTAGTGCCATCTACGTGTTAGGCCCGGGACTTTTCAGCCCATGTGTTATATGTAAATACACTCCACGATTTAAAAAAAATTAAATCTCTAATTAAAAAACCCAAAAATGTAAATAAGCGTTTTTTTATCTCTTATGTTGATGCTGCTAAATGTTTCATCATTTCGCCAAAAATAACCGTCCAGATGATTATACAACATAGTGAAAAATACTCGCTTTCTCTATCTTGCGCTCTCTTCTGCACCATCTTTCTTAACTCGCAATCACTTCTTCCGTTTTCTTTACAGCTGGCTTTTGGAATGGTAAATAAAAATCAGTGCCTATAGGTACTAAAAGAAACCTAGTATATTTGTACGTACATACAATCAACCAAATATTTGAACGAGAATTCTGACTTAAAGACTTCTACTACCACTAAATAAGTATATCATAGTCCCAGTGTAAGCTTCGCTCCTCTCACTCCGAAATATTTGTAAATAAATAAAAAATAGTTAAGTCACACATTCACAATGGCAAACAGTTTACACCTGTTTTCTCTATTTCTTCATCAGTACAATTAACCGAAAGTGCCTGGTGTAGGCAAAACTCCCGCCACAATTGACTGCTGTCATTAACTTTGCGTTTGCTGATACCGGCACGTGCGTGCATTTGTCCAATGCTTGTCAATACCCCTCGCCGCATCACCAACTTCGCAATCTCAATCTTTCTTATCAATGAAGGCATTGAACATGAAACTGGTTTGAAACTACGCTTTTTATGGCTTATAATTGGCATTTGCGATTGCGCGATCTTGTCGGATGTATGTACCTGTGCCATTACTCTTATATTACATCTATCTTCATACATGCATACATATTCATTT
Organism: Anastrepha fraterculus; assembly: GCA_037575425.1. Classification (NCBI taxonomy): domain Eukaryota; kingdom Metazoa; phylum Arthropoda; class Insecta; order Diptera; family Tephritidae; genus Anastrepha; species Anastrepha fraterculus. The sequence goes on along the minus strand of JAYXIM010047220.1, from coordinate 66,980 downwards.
GTTAACTAATTGTTGAGACATGTACATACATACTCCATTCATATGCCTTCAATAAGGCATCAACATTTGGCAGTCAAAAACTAAGTGCTCCAGTTGGATGCCGTATGAATAGGCAATCACTCAAAGGCTTGTGGTTTTGATACCAAAAATTTTGAATATACCTATACTACTGTGTCCAAAAAATAAGGTGACATTTGATTTTAAACTGCGCGCTTTGAAGGATTAGGAGAATTCTTTTTTTTTAGGTTGGTAGTACTGTGAGTGACATCTATGTCAAATTTCATGTGAAATATTCATTTACTGTTTGAGATACGCGTCGTTTTGTGAGCTGCTAAAAGTGAGTTTCTCGTTTTTTGCAATGTCGAAATTTGTTGAGCAAAGAATTTGCATTAAATTTTGTTTGCGGAATCAATTTTCTGCTGCGTTGAGGATGGTGCAGAAAGCCTTTGGTGATGAGGCTATGTCTAAAAAAAATGTTTACAAGTGGTATAGTGAGTTCCAAGCCGGTCGTGAACGTGTCGAAGACGAAGAGCGTCCTGGGCGACCATCAACCTCAACTGACGAAGCTCACGTCCAACAAATCAAAGATTTGGTGTTGAAAAACCGTCGATTAACGATTAGAGACCTTGCTGATGATGTTGGCATATCGAAAGGCTCAGTCAATACCATTTTGAAGGATGTTTTGGGCCTCAAGCGCGTCAAATCTCGACTGGTACCGAAAACATTGAATTTTTTGGACTCGTAATTCGTGATCATTTCATCAAAAACTCAACCCATATCGTTCCGCAACCACCGTATTCACCTGATCTGGCACCGTGCGACTTCTAGCTGTTCAGCAGGCTCAAAAGACCGCTCCGGGGACACCGTTTTGACACGATAGAGGAGATTCAAGCCGCAACGAAGACGGAACTGAAGGCCATCCCGGAAAGTGACTACAACCAGTGTTTCGAAAATTGGAAAAAACGTTGGCATAAGTGCATTGTGTCGGGAGCGGATTACTTTGAAGGGGATGAAATTGATTTGGAAGAATAAATAAAGAATTTTTAAAATAAATACAATGTCACCTTATTTTTTGGACACAGTAGTACATACATTGAATTGATATGCGTATTTCAAGACGAGCCAAAAATCGCTGGCGTACGAAGAACGTAGAAGTAAATAGTCGCGAGTTTTTCGAAATACTTAGATATAACTTCATCGCGCTGTAAAAAATGGTAGAACAACTGCACATTTTTACTAGGGGTCACTACTGACATTGTATTTTAATTTAATTTAATAACTTAATTGTTAATCTTTCCTATAATGCATAAATTTCACGTAATTGCAATAGAAGCTTCTTGAAATCTTGCCATATATTTTTTCCTGTTCGCTTCATCAATTTAAAAGTAAATTTTTTACAATACTTTGTAGGAATAGTTTCTGCAAAGTGAATCTGATGGAAATTTAATAAGAATAATTACTAATAATTGACTGTTTAATAAAATAAGAGAAAAAAAAAATAATTACTTGAAGTTCACCGAAACTGTTGGCGGCTACCCACGCTTCCACGTGTTCTACATTTAGTACAGACTTGTAGCGTTGTTTGTAGAGTTCGTTAGGTTAGGTAATGTCGAAGCGATTATCCACTGAGGGACACACTCAGGCTCATGGCCCATTGTGATGCCGCGTGGGGAACTAGCATTTACCCCTCCTAAAACCAGTATGTACTTTTCAAAAATTTTGTAAAGTCCTTAATTCCGACAGAGCCGTGATCTTGCAATCTACGTCTGGATAGAGCAGAACAGTGACACAGAAGGTGCGGGATCGCCTCTTCCTCTTCCTCTTCTAGACAACTTCTGCAGAAGTCATGTGTTTGCACACCCATTCTCTGGGCGTGCCTACCGATTAGGCAGTGCCCCGTAATAACTGAAATCAGTGTGTTAAGACTGCGCTTATCTCTTCTTAGTAGTAGTTCCGTGCGTTTAGCAGTGAGAGTAGGCCACAGCTGTCGGGCGATTTTGCAAGTGGTTTTATTACGCCATCATTCATTCGCTACTCGTACAATTTCTTCGAGAATACGTAGTTTATATGTTTGGAAGGGTATTTCTATATCATTGGCTATGTACTCATCACTCAATTTGGTACCGATTTTCACTACTTCATCGGCTCTGCAGGTCCCCTCAATGTCATAATGGCCAGGAACCAATGATACCTTTAGGTGAAAGGGCTCAGCCATCTGTTGTCGACTGTTGATTTTATCGCCGTCTGGCTATCGGTGAAAATGTAGATATTATCTCCAGGTATCGCATCGTACTGTACCAGTGTCACGACTTTCGTTATTGCCATCAGTTCAGCCTGAAAGACACACCAGTAGTACGGAAGCCGAAAACTGAAGGTGATCCCCAGATGCGCGGAATATACACCTCCGCCCATCCTGCTCTCGAGCTTTGAGGCATCTGTGTATGTATGGATAGACTCGCTCTGTCTTACCTCTTCCCGTTCCCCCTCTTCTCTCGAGGGTAGGAGGGCCGTGAACGTTGTAATGCAAGTATAGGCGGGACTGTATAGTCCACCTATCCGGGAAGCTCCAACATGCCATCCAGAATTTTACCGTGGCCATAGTCTCTGTTTGACCACTTACTGCGACTGTGAGCCCCCAATTAAGCTTCTTATGCAGTATGAGTCCTAGATATTTTCAATAAATTTCAATCTGTTATTAAACTATATCTCACTGTTAAATGCTTAAACTACAATTAACTCTCTTTCTTCAACACTCTCATCACTCTATGCTTTCTTTGTCTAGTTGTAAAAAATTGTTGGTGTCGTAATGGCGGCGCTGCAAAGTATTAACGCACAATATTATTATTTAATTTTTTTTTTTTGCTTTTGTTTGTAAATTTCAGGTTTTATTATGTGCATACATATGTATGTGTGATTTTCATATTTCTTCTATTATGTTGCTTTTACACCACATTCGCTTACGTTATTGCAAAATTGTTTTCTTTTTTCTTTTATGTGGACTTCGTAGCATCCATCATATCTTCACGTATCGTTTCCCCCATTAACCTGCTCCAATAATCATTTTTTTCTTTTTCGCATTTTACCACCGGCTCACCTGCTTTCGCGATTGTTAAATGTTGGGCGAATGTTTTTCGTATGTTATTTATTTTGTACTTTTTATTTTTTTTTTTTAATTTTTTTTTTTTTTTTACGTTATTTTTTATACTTTGAACTCTGCCTTATTGGCAGATGTTGATTTCTTAATCCTTATTTTCATATTACAACATTTTTTGTGCTTTTTTTGATATGCTTCAATAATACAATTTATTCTAATGAGAGCAAATTTGGTTTATTACTTCACACGAAGTTTTATTGCAAATCAAAACAAAGAAGTAAAATAATTAATTTTATTATTGACCAACTTAAGTCTTTTGCAAAAACTGGAGTTATTAATATGACCAACGAAAAATTTTGTGAAAGGAGTAGTAAAACCATACCAATTTGCTTTAAGGACTTAATAAGTCATTCGTCTTAAGTAGGAATTAATAAAGATACGGGCAACTAAACAAACCAAGGCTTTATTACGTAGTTTAAAATTCGAGAGTCGACGACCGATGTTTCACACATTTGCTGTAAGATTGTTATAATCGGCTTTAAAGCCTTCAATTTGCCAAGCACAGAAAAGATTTTCATGTAATGAGCAGAGCACTGTTAATTCATATCACGAGATTATGGCCCTCTGACAGCAAATGAGCTATATTTTTTGGCACATCCAACTAAAAGTTTTATTTCCCTGATTGAGTTAACAGCATTCTCACACCTTTCGCTTCTTGTATGCTGATGTACCACGTGGTAAATGCTGTCTTAGATCGCATCAGTGGAGTTTTTTTCTTAAAAGCATAGTCTACACAATTGTTCTCAGGAGCGTAAGGTGATATACATACATTTTTCTATGAGACTTTCTATTGTTGGTGGATGGATAGTGCAGGGTTTGAATTTTCCCAATAGTAATAAAAGTTACTTGGATAATAAATTTTGATCAAATTTTCATTTCAAACAAAATCAAAATTTGGTTATTCAACTATTGTAAAAATAAACTAGTAAGAAATTTAATCGAACGTGACAATGAAAAAACACTTAAATATTTCTAATTTCATAGCATTTTCATTTCGTATGATACGAAGGAAAGAATTGGAAGTATTCTAGAGAAAATAAATAATAACAGAAACTTTAAAAGATATACTGGTTCTATTTAGTTTACATTATATGTACAATCACCTCAAAAAGGCTTTACTATTTTCCTATTGCATAAAAATACAAAATTAATTATACAAAAATTAGAAAATTTTCATCCCGATTCCGCGGTTTTTAATTAAAATTTCTAGATAAGTTTTGATATGCTGTTTTAGAGCTTATAAAATTTTAATATAATACAATAAAGTGCAAGCTTTAAGCCGCTAACCAATGCCATTAATTTCTTTCTTTGACGGTGTTGCGTATTTTCTGTATATGCACGGCATTTTTGTTTTTAGTTTTTTTTTTCTAAAAATTGGAATTGTGGTGAGAAGTTTGTGGAATTTTTCTAAGTTTAGTATAAAGTTTGAAACTTGGATTTATTAGGTTTTTGTTAGACAATGATCTACACATTTATAAAAAATTAAAGAAGATTAGAAAAAAAATTGTTGTATTTGTCGAAAGCGAGGTAGCAGATCTCAATGTCAATTGCAAGGACAGCGTTCGGGCGAATGTATTTGCAATATGGGCGAGTTTCCAGGCGCTCTAAACTGGAAATATTCAGCTCATGTGTGAAGTCAGTGTTATTGCATGGATGCGAAGCATGTCTAGTCTCAATACCATCACACAGAGGCTACAATATTTCGTCAACAAACAGGTAGAATACTCGCATCATCTGTAGAATACTCTGGCCGAACACCATCAGCGCTACGAATGAGAAAACCACCATAGAGCTCGTGGTCGGCCGAATATTACTTGGAGAAGGTCGATGTTGCGCGAGCTAGCACATGCCGACATCGCATAGGGCGGCGCAAACACAACAGCCCAGAACCGTGCACGTTGGCAGAGCCTTGTCGAGGTCCTAGGCTCCCGAACGAAGTAAACAAGGATATAAAAGCAAATAGAAATAATCTAAATATGTCGCGGGGGCTATATACTCAAAAGTCCACTTTAGTTAGTAAATTCAAAAAACTTAAATACTGTTAGTTTGTATATGCACTGAAGTGGCAACGCTACAAAATTAGCATCATCATCTTTGAAGAAAAAAATATCATAGTTTAAGTGCTGAACGTATTTTGGCGACGAATTTTTTATTTACATACTGATTATTAATTTTTATGTATCTAAAGGCAAGAAAATGCAATCACAATTCGGCTGCATTCAAGAAGCATCTCTTGGTCGAGTATCGAAAACAGGAGGCCTTGGTTACTTCCCAAATTTTCTATATTTAAAGCGCAAATTATAAAGTCAACAATGGCTTTGTCAAATATTAGTCGTCATCTTCTACAAATGGGTCCATCGAACGGGTTAAAGCTATTCGAAAGGGCTAAGCTTTTTTGTTTCTACATTTTTCTACATCTAAGAAACTTGGCATCGTGAATAATTTCGAAATCACGTTCTAAATTTTCAAAACGAAACTTTTTCATTCAAGTTTGCAAAAAACCTACACTTTTACGCCTAAAAAATATACAAAACTAAAAATTGTATTTCATTTTAATAGTTTACTAGCTGATTTAGTACCAACCTTTGGCAACTTTAAATTTGAAGCCGGCTTTAGGAGTAAGAGCCGCCTGTAACTCGGCTATGACTTAAATGAAGTATAAGTAGCAGTAAAGTTATTATAAATTTACAGATAAAGTAAGGAAATTAAAGTGTGACTTAACTTATTTAGATCTGGCTTTAACTTCGCTTTGACTATCCAAATTTTCAGTACGAAAATATGAAGCCAGCATATCAAAGACGTTTCAATGAGCCAAAACTTAAGAGGCTACATATGTTTAGCGTTCATCGCTGCAAATATTTTTGCCTCCAAGCTTTAAGGAAAACGTATTTATTATTTAATTATATTTGCATATATATGCATTTACATATAAGCAAACTCTACACGAACTTGGAGAAAGTAAAGCAACATTCAGCCTTATAAAATTTCAAAAGGTAAATTTGACTTTAAGTATTTCAGTATTTTCGTGGTTGGTATTAAATATTTATGATCGGCGAAAGCATATACACATATATATGTATGTATGTAAATTTATACTTCCATGCGCATACCCATGCAAAATTAAATAGCGCCGACTTGATTTTAGTAGACAAATTAGTACTGTAAAACCAAAAAAAAAAATCGATGAACGAATAAAGTAACAGAGCACATAAAATTACGAAAACAATGAATTAACAAATTTGAGTTCAAGGTTTAAAATTTGTTTTGGCGCTTGCTGCGAAATGGTGGTTGTGGTGGTGATGGACTTCTGGCCATTGGCTTCAAGCCTGAGCGAGTAAAATTGCAAAAATCAGAAATGGATTAAAATATATTTATTTACAATGGCAGCCACCAACTAAAGCTAAATATCAAAGCCAAATCCAACGCTGTCGCCCTCTTCTAACGAATGGGTTGCATTAGCCCCAAGTGCACAGTGGTGTACAGCGCCTTTGAGTAGAACGCGTGAATCAAGAAAATGCATTTTTTGCGTTATTGCGTTAGCTGCTGCTAAATGGAATGGAACAAAACTACGAGTATTTTGATTTTCAACCAGCAAGCGCTGCCAATTTCCCGCCATTGCTGTCGCGTGGCCAAGATAAATTTAGTTGCTCAGTCGTAACCAGCTCAGCAAACTAAATTAAAACAATGCCAACAATTCACAACAAATGGCTTGCGATGGCCGTAATTACCGACCGGCCAATTTACTCACTAACCACACAACTGACTGAGAGCGACTCCGTCTTCGGTCGCACGCGCTTGCTGCACATTTTCAACGCATTTGTCAGTTGGTAGTCATTGCTGGCGTTTAAAAGATTAAAAACAAAACTCAAGCGCACATATAACTTGGAGACAACGCATACGTATTTATACACATACATTTGTACATATGTATGTAAGTGACGGCGCGAAAGTTGCTGTGTCTGCAGATATGGAGGCAGCACGCCGATTGCATAATACAAGGCGATTGACATACAAATGTTGATATGAAGAATAACTTCTGTTTTTCACCGTTGATGAGTAATTTCATTGTCATTAATGGTTGCTGTTGTTGTAACCACAATTTGTTCGTTCATTCAGTAACGGAGACTACTTGTACTCGTGTCTAGTGTACGAGGACTGCCGCTACGGCTGCTGCTTTTGCGTTAGTGTAGTGACTTGATACATTTTTGAGTATCAGATCGTTTCTACTGGGGACAACGGTTCGAGTCCTACAATGGGGGAAAAAAAAATTTTTATTATTTTTTTTTTAAGAACTTTTTTTATTGTTATTTTTTTAAATCTTTTTTTATTGTTATTTTTTTAGATTTTTTTTTATTATTATTTTTTAAAACTTTTTTTATTGTTATTTTTTAACCTTTTTTTTTAATAAATTCCCATAATTTTATTTTACTTAGTAACTCACTTTATGTTTTTTTTAAGTTAATATAACAATATTTTATATAAATTTAATTTTTGTACCATTTTTGGGTACTTTGTACTTTTCTATACAATATTCAAGTTTTAAAAATCATAACAATATATTCAAATTTCTATAAGTTTTTTATTTAATATTTTGCTACTACGTTGTTTTTCGTTATTCATTAAATTTTATTATTATTTTTTCAAATCATTTCAGAATTCAATATAACATACAATTTTGTGTTATGTTGTATTACATTTTTTATTTATTATTACACATACAGCTGTGTTCAAAAATATAGTAGTGCAGCACCTCACAACATTCATAATCATTTTTCTATATGTTAAACATTACAAATTAATCGGGTTTTCATATATTTCTAAGAATAGCATACAAAGAAGAGAATAGTGAAAAGATACCGTTAGTTTTCCATTGGTTTGTGTAATTTTTTGATGACTTTTGCGAAGTGCACCGAAAATGGCTGTTCGTATTTATAGTAGGGGTTACATTAAAGGAAAAAAATAAAACTGAATAACTTTATTCAAAAGTCATTTTTTGAGTTCTTCATACTCAATACAGTCTAATATTTAGTTGCATAGCCTTTATTTTTAATAACGGCTTTGTATCAGCGGCGCATGGAATCGATAAGGTCCTCACAACGCTTCAAGGGGATTTGAGACCATGCTTCCTGAACCACTTGCCAAAGCTAAGCTTTGTTTGATGCATTTGCAGTTGCTATAACCCGCTTAACATCTCCCCATAAGTTTTGGATCGGATTAAGATCTGGAGTCTGAGGAGGCCATTGCATAAGATCGATATTTCCGGATGCTAGCCAATCTTTCACAAGTTTGCTCGTGTGTTTCGGATCGTTGTCCTGTTGAAATGTCCATTTTATAGGCATTTCCCAACTGGCATATAGTAGCATTGTATTTTGTAATATGTCTTCATAAACATATCTATCCATAATGCCATTTATCATATGAATAGGGCCAACGCCATTGCAATTATACTTAGGTCACCATTCTTAACACTTTATCGACCGGTTGTGGTTGAGGCTGCCACTCAGTAAGTACCGGCTAAATTTTCACTATGCATTGTGTTGTGCTTATTCCTTTTGTTTTAAAGTAATGGAATTTTATTGATATTTAAACTTTATTTTGTATTTGTTTTATACAATTTATTGCCTGTTTCACTTACATTCATGAAATAAATTCAAGGTAACAGTAATTAAATTTTTTAATATCTATTAAATGAGAATGATCTGATTTTGGTGCTCTTTTTGTAGGCTCTGAAGTATTTTGGTGGTTATTTGAGCGTCTAAGCAAAATTCTTCATCTGCACTTTCTTTATCCATTAGAAACGGTAAAAAACTATTATAATTGATAAAAATTGGAGAGGAAAGCTGCAAATAATTAACGACGTTGGCGCTGCGTAGTTATAAAAAGAGCAACCCACTGACAAAAACCGTCGATAACCAAAAGCCGATTAATAGGCTACCGGTCAATAAGCGCTGGCAATCGAAAAGCCTATAAATAGGCTACCGGTCGATAAAGTGTTAACTGCCTTCTTTGTGTACCTAGGACTATTTTCGGTGTTTGGAGGCCTAGAGCTTGTTCCACCAAATAAAGCAATTTTGCTTTCGTCTGTCCACAATATGCATGTCTTTCCACATGCTTCCCAGTCAAAAGGGGTATTTTTCTAGGACTTCTGACATTTAGACGCCGACGAACTGTAACGTCACTGACTGAGAGATTCAATTCATTTTTGATAACTTTAGATGATGCTGACGGCGTTATACTTGCTTAAGCGCACAATGCGTCTATCTTCGACAGCGGTTGTTTGGCATTTTCTACCTCGATTTTCTGGATTTTCTTTTTTTTATAATGAACCCCATTAAATATCATTGAAGGTGTGCAGCCAACAATATTTTCAATTTCCTTGTACGTCTTGCCTTTTGCTCTTAGGCTAACTATCAAATCTCTTTTCTCAGCCGTGCAATTCTTTCCTTGCCCACTAGAATTAAAAATTGTTACAAACCCAATGGAAATCATTCACCAAAACATTAATTACTACATTACACTTACTATTGAAGTTTTTTGTTGTACTAATAAATTATTATAATTGGTTTGCAACCACTCACACCAAGCACTACTATAATTATGAACAGCCACTTTTCGGTGCATTTCGCAAAAGTCATCAAAAGCTTACACAAACCAATGCAAAACTAACGGAATCTAATCGCTATTCTCTTCTTTGCATCCTATTCTTAGAATACAAATGAACATGTATTCACTTAACACTGTTTAACATGTCGAAAAATGAATATGAATGTTGTGAGGTGCTGCGCTACTAAATTTTTGAGCACAATTGTATGTGCGTATCTGTAAATTCCTATATTTTATTTTGATTTATCTATATATATAAAAATGAAATGATGTTCGTTCGTCCGCATTTTTTTGGGCCGATACGAGGCCAATTTTATTCGTTCTTTTTTCATATTATAGGGATCCACTAGGGGAAGGTTTTTAGCAAAAAAAAATTTCTTTTAAATATTTTCTTCATATAAAAAAAAGAAAAAATCAAAATATTGTCCAAAACAAAACTTGCTCGATTGTTAGATTAAAGTAAGTTTCGAATCGACATTCATTTTATGTGTACAACTTTTTTTGAATTTTTTGTATTTGTATTGTGATACAGAAATGTATTGTATACAGAAATTTCAAATGATTCGAATGAAAAATTTTTTTTTTTTTATTTCTTCCATAAAATATTACACCTGTCGTTAGACAATAAGTTATTTGATTTACAAAAAGATGGAATGAGAGTGATATTGAAGGGCCAATGCCCCCAAGCTCATTTAGAAGAAATATATACATATTATTTAAAAACAAGTGGTTAACAAACAATGACATATACGATTAGTTGACAATTGATTACAAGTATTTTGCAAGATCTGTTGGTGTTTGACGGTTAAGCCGACTTTGGGTAGATTTTTCTTTATTTGGTAGTCTTCTCATCATAGGATTTGTATGCGTTAATAGTCTATTTATGTGTCTTCTGCTAGCGCTTTGTATTGTTTCATCAATAGTATCGATGTCAAGGTCGCGATGAATATCTGCGTTAGGTATGTACCAAGGTGCATTAGTTAAGGTCCTAAGTATTTATGAAAATAATGTTTCAATTCAATTGAGCAATGCTTTCTTTGGCCAATTCTATATGGAAATGAATGCGTTTGCAAACGATGTTTTCGGCTATGAACAAATGTTGGAATCGAATGAAAAAGGAAAGAAACGCGAAATGATAAAAAAAATTCTTGGAAAATTTAAAATGAATGGTGCTTTATTGGAAAAATTCAAAGGTTATAAGAACATACACAAGATAAAGTTAGAATTCGAATTTTTAGATTTATTTTGTTTATTTCTCATTTTTTCAGAAGTACACCACACAACAACTCATTCCAACTCTGATTTTGAAATCCTGTTGGAATTGGTGATCGATAATTTTGTCACTATAATGGTCAATGGAAATTTGCGTGTATCAGACCCTGCATATTATTTACCATATTAACTTTTTATGGAACATATGGACCAAATGAACACAAAAAAATAATTTAGTTTTGTTTTGATTTTTTGCAACATTTTGGTTTTCAGTTAATACAATAAAAACAATACTGTTTTTTCGTGAACACAAAATTCTAAATTTATTACGTTGTTTGTTTAGAATTTTTGTAGAAAAAAAGTAAATTGTTTGGTTTTGAGGAAATTTGTTTATTGTTGATATTTGTGAAAGCGTAGATATTTGTAAGTATTTGACTATAATCCTAAAAGTTAATGGAATACCACTATGACACATAGAAAACATTTTTTCAAAGGGGTGTTTTTCGAAAATTATAAAACAAATTGTTTTCAAAAATTTTGAAGAAATAAAGTAAAATAAAAAAAATTCGAAAGCATGAAATTTTTTCAAAACCAAATTTTCCTCAAAAAGATAAAAGAAATTTCTTCGAAGAGGTGTTTTTCTAAAATTACAAAAAAAAAATTTCAAAAATTTTAAGCAAATAAAATAAAATAAAACTTTTTCAAGGGTATGAAATTTTTTCAAAACAAAATTTTCTGAAAACCAAACAAAATTAAAAAAAAAATGGTGTTTTCAAAGCATTTCATATTCCACTATTAATAGAGAATACATTTTTTCGAGGGAGTGTTTTTCAAAGCGGAAAAAAATCTTTTTTAACAAATCAATTTAAACTTTTACAAAAGTATGAAATTTTTTCAAGAACAAAATTTTCTCAAAAACGTTAAATTAAAAAAAATAGTTTTTTCAAAATATTTAATTTTCAGCAATTAACTGAGAAGAAATTTGTTAGAGCGAAGTGTTTTTCAAAACTTCAAAAAACACTTTTTAACCAAAAAAAATAAACCTTTTTTCAAAAACAAGAGGAATGATAACATTGCCTAACAATTTCTGCACTTTTGCACAGTCTAAAGAGGCATTGATACAGAGTGTATTTCCAAACATAGTTCAACATTACAAAAACCATGATTGACTCAGCGAAAGAGCAATTTTAGCTGGGAAAAATAAGGACGTCAATGATATAAATTCAGCTATTTTAGATCAAATACCTGGTGACATAGTTGCGTATAAGTCAATGGACACTATTACTGATCAAGATGAGGTCGTAAATTATCCAACTGAATTCTTAAACTCACTCGATTTGCCAGGCTTACCACCTCATAATTTACGATTAAAAATTGGAGCACCGATTATTATGCTGCGCAATAGTAATGTGCCCCTTTGCAACGGTACCAGACTCGCTGTAAAGAAGCTAATGGGTAACGTCATCGAAGCAACAATTTTGAAAGGGAAGTACAAAAGAGAAGACATTTTGATACCCTGAATTCCACTGATTCCGGCGGTTTTACCATTCGATTTCAGACGTTTGCAGTTCCCTATTCGCCTTGCCTTCGCTATGAGAATTAATAAGGCGCAAGGACAGTCTCTACAAATGTGCGGTATTAATTTAGAATACCCAATTTTTTCTCATGGACAATTGTATGTAGCTTGCTCACGAGTTGGCAAACCATCGTCATTATTCACGCGAAAGATGAAAAAACCAAAAACGTTGTCTACCAAAAAGTGTTACAATAAAGTTCGAATGAAATTGTATCAAAGAATTTGCTTTGTTTCGTATTAATTTTATTCTCTTTCAGCAAATCATTGAATTTATCGTCTAGCGAAGGGGGCGAGGGTACGCTAGTTATTATATACATATTTATTTTTTTCTTACATGCATTTTATGTTTCTTTCTATAAGTATTTTTCTTTTATTTCGTATTTTCTTAAATTTGTGGTTTCACTATAAATAAATTACTTATGTTTTCATTTTATTAAATTAGGTTTTTTTATGTTTTTTATATATCGTTAAACTTTTTTCAACATTTTTTGATTGTATTTGCTTAATGGGAACTCTTTTTTATTTCCTTATTCTACATTTTCTTCATTTATTTTTGAACCGTTTTCAAATGGAATTTACTTTTTCTTAACTTTTTTACATACTACATTTTGTTTTTGTTTTATTTCTTGTACTAAAAATTTGATATTCAAAATATGCTGCATATTTTAACGCTTTGCGGTCGTATGTCTACTCTCAGCCACCAAAGCTTTTTTACCATTCCGGTCGTATGTCTTCTCTCAGCCACCAAAGCCAGAAACCATACCAATTTTATACTCTGTTTATTTATAGAATCATAATCATAATCTTACTTGGTATGCGTCACTACTCGTGCAACGAAAATTAATTCCAGCCAGTACGGCACCCATGTCCGCATTTAACACGGCCGAAAGGGGTAATAAGTACTTATTTCTAGAAGAGAAAGGTTTTACCAACCGCGGCCGCCCCTCGGTAGTCAATGGGAAACCTCCGAGTGTTTTTCTCCTCATAAAAAATCATCTGCCGTTCGGAAGCGGCATAAAACCGCAGGTCCCTTCATTTGTGGAACAACAGCAAAACGCACACCACAAATCGGAGGAGGTGCTCCGCCAAATATCTAACAAAGGATGTGAGAACCAATTGTATATGTATGTATGTGTTGAAGCCACTTGAATTGAAGCCAATTGAAGCCACTGGATTGATTGCAGCCACTCGGCTCTAAATTATCTTTTAGAATTTTGATGTTTAATCATTACAAAAAAAAAAATGTCAAAAAAAAACGCACTCAAATAAGGCGCCAATTTAGTGTACAGGATATTAGGGAAATATGAAGCGCAAATAGACATACAAACGCCTCTGGCCTTATTTCACTTTGACAAAATTACCTGTAAAACGTTTCACGGGTTCAGACTCCGCTTTTTTGATTAAAAATCTGAAAGTAGAATATTAAATTGAATTTTTTATTTTTAGTAGATATGTACTTTTCCATTAATTGCTGTGATGTGTAAAATTTGACTGTTACATAAATTAATCGCACTATTCTAATCAAGTTGTGAGCTGTGTTTATATCACTTGGAATTGTGTTTCATTAACATTGCAGTATTTTTGCATACGAAAAACTTTGGAAATGTATAGATAAAGAATAATTTTTGTCCACTGGAAAAATATTCATATTAAATACAAAAATCGTCCAACATTTGTTTTAGCCACCCGACCGACCAAAGTAAATTCACTCGACCAGTTTACCAAATTTACACCAAATTATTTTCATATGTATTTATGCTTTTCAAAATTCCGACTGGACGAAAAAAATGTACGAGTAAATTTTTGGAACAAGTAAAAGTGCTTTCAGGGAGACTTCCCTAAACAAATAAAAATGGTCCCGCTCATTTCAATGGCATAAATGCTTTACGCAAGTAAAAGCGAGTATTATAAGTACGAAAATTTATATATCCAATTTTGCAATTCTGAAAACGCTATTTTCAAAGTGTTGTTGTTTGTTTTCAATAATGCGGGTAACATGATAAGAAACATTATCAAAAATGCTTTTCATAGGCACATTTTCTAACCTTTCGCAATAAGTTTTAGAGAAAAATTTATTAGTTATCGCAAAATTGGCTCTTCACTCTTATAAAACCAACAAAATTTTTAGATCATACAAAAATGTATATCATCGACTTTTCTCTGTCATAGAACTATCATTTTAACCAGCATTAGCCTCAGTAGGGTCGTAAGGCAGTAAAAAGGACACTAGGCACTAAATCCCAAAAGTGCTTAAAGCACATGATGGAAAGAATAATGAGATGACGCCTATCGTGGTACCGTTACTTTGCTCTCAGCGAATTTGACAACGAGTTACGTGATTTTAGCACCAGTATAGCCAGATTACCATTTTCGTAACTTGATTTACCACTTTTTTTTTTGTTATTTAGTCTCGGAGTTTTAGTTCTTTCTTCATGACATTTTTCTAGCCTGTTCTAATTAAAATGTAATGTTTATAATTTTGTAAAATATACATTTTTTAATCATTATTTAAATAATTCACTCAGTTTTATTTAGCTTTACTATTTTTTAACATCTGGTGGCATTGCCCGCGATTGCAGGTGTTGTTCGTGTTCTTCTGCTTTCGGCAGTCAAATCTCTCTCTCGCTACTGCAGTATTGCCTACCTTTGGACATAAAAACGCACTAAAATGCCCATTTAAATAAAACAAAACACCAAATTTTTATTGATTCACTTAAAGAACTTTGTATGCTTGACAAATTGTCTTTAGAATGTGCGTTTTTTTCAAATAAATGTGTTATGCTTATGTACAATTTAATTTATGAGTTTTTTTTTTTGTTAAGCGAGACTCTTTTGTTGAGGGAACGACTTTTTTGCTATATTTGAGGTTATGTAACTAGATAAGGTACTCTTTTTGTAAAAATATCGTTATGGTTTCTTCAGTATTTTCTGGTGTTTTGTTGCTTATTTTTACTATTCGTAGTAATGCCCTATGTCCCACTCTCTTAATGCCCTATGTCCCACTCTCTTAATGCCCTATGTCCCACTAAGGATTTAGGACTGGAAGAAACGATTACACCTCTATGGTTTTAATCCGCATTCAGTAATTTCAAACGCCTTTTAAAATGTGTAAAAGGTTTTCTATCTTAAGAAGAGTTGAGAGAGGGACATTTAATATTCTTGCAAAACCTTAAACGGAGCCAAAAATTAAATTCACACTTTCAAAATATCAAATTTTATAAGAACCAACTAATTTTCATTAGCACTAAAATCTTCTCAGAGTGGCATTTTTTAACCTTCTTTTGTATAATAATACGGAAAAACGTAACTTCACGCACTCTCTGATGGGTGCAATCTTCTTTCTATCTTTTCTGCTTAAAGCAATAATTTGTAAGTTACATGAACTATTTTGTATATGTATCTGAATAATTTCCTTACTCACTTATCGCTTTAAATGTTTATGTATTTAACACAATTTCACCTGAAATTAAATCCCACCATTATAAATTACTCATAGGGCAGATCGCTTCACCCAAACTCTACAACTCGAAAAGTAGTGAGCGCATGAGTTCAAAGGGACGACCTGTACCCATTCAAAAATTGGCGCTTCGTAAAATGAGAACACCTCAAAAGAGCGATGCTCTCACCATACTGCCTAGAAGCCAATCAACCGAGCAGTCAGCAAGGTTGGACGGTTTTCCTTACTGTTAGTTTTAGGCACAAATAAGTGTAGCAGTGAACGAATTACTTAACCAGCGATGTTTGTAAACATGTTGAGAATCAGATGGTTGTTGTTAGTGCATGCGTGTTGCAGGAACGAAAATGGCGTAATGTGAAAAAAGATAAACAAAAGCAAAAGCTTTTTAAAAGAACTGAGAGCGCCAAAAGCACTTCTCACTGTGTATGTAAAAACATAAGGGAATGATTACAAAGCTACAAAAGTTCACGTATTTTAGAAGGATATACATACATACATATGTACATGCATGCATGCATACATGGCTGGGTACATATTTATATAAATACAAAGTAAGAAGAATAGAATACAATCTTGTTTTTATTTGCTAAAGCAGATTTAACATTGTTGAAAATAACTAATCGGCTTATAGGGCTGACGTCAAATTGTTTTTTTATGTCTTGCAATTTATTTTATGGAAAAACAAGTAAGTAGTTCCTACTGATTCGTAGTTACAATTTAATTTTAAAAACACTCATTCACTCTTCGCACGCACACTCATTCGCATAGCTGTACATATTTAAAGTAATAGCGAATACGGCATACGACAATGCATCGGTCATTAGTCGTCGTTAATCGTTTGTTAGCAATCAATACAGCATTGGTTGACGTATATGTACAGTTGTGTTCAAAATAATAGTAGTGCGACGCGACTAAGTTTAAATTTTTAATTTTTTTTTGTATTTCATAATTTTTGTAACATTTTTTTTTGTTGAGTTTAAAGTTATGTGGTTTTTGTGTTTACTCTGTAGAAAAAATTGACTACAAAATAAATAGATAAAACATGGTAATTCATCACGCCACTATTATTTTGAACAGAGGTGCATGTATGTATGTTTGAATATGTAAATATAAATATTTAAATATGCAAATAAACTTTTTACTCTTTTTAATTTTTTTTTATCTAAATAAGTAAAAATTAGATGGCTTCGGAGGTATTTTTTTACTTTGATGACAGGCCTCAGGTCTCTCTCCTTGGTCGACATGCTCAAAGATTGAATGTATGTATGTCATTTCCACTATTGCAGAAGCTGCAAGAATGAGGAAGAAGAGTTTGTCAGACATCTTCATTGTCACTGCCCTGCGTAGCATGCCAATATGTTTAGATACTTTGGCTCATCGTTCTTGAGTGAAACCGATTACCTTAGGGATATATGTACATACGAGGAGGGTTCAATAGGTACCCGTGTTAGAAATGAAGACACCATTTTTTCAACATAGTCCCCTTTTAGAAAGATACACTTCTTCCAGCGCTCTGGTCATTTTTTTTCGTTTTATCGTTCTTCCTTTTTCTAAAAAATCCATGAGGATGACGCCGTTCGCATGGCAAACAATCATAGCCATGGAGCAGATTCACCATTTTTTTTGATTGTTGATTAGCTTCTGGTGTAATGATGAATCCAGGTTTCATCAACAGGGACAACTCGACGCAAAAATGCCTTCGGAACTCGCCTAAATTGCCCCAATCACTGTTTCGAAGTTAACAGGCGCACCCGCTTGTTGTTGCTTGTGAGCAATCGCGGCACCCATCGGGCCGAAATTTTTTCATTGCCAACTTAATTGCCATTCCAGTTGACAGACATCTCGTTGGTCGATCGGTGAGAATCATGTCGTGGACTTTTTGAATGAGTTCCGCGGAAAAATCACGAAACACGTCTTACTCGAATAACTCCCAAATCCAAACTAACCTATCAATCAGTACCTGAAATTTGTTTTGGCGTGGTGTGATAAATGGCATCACACGATACTAATACCAACTTTCCTCAGGAACGGCCTCTGTCATCAACAACGGGTACTTATTAAACCCCCTTGCAAGTGTCAGTCAGATCAATGGGTTTGCTCTTAAAACAAAATCGTTTAACAAAGAGTAGCAGATAAATTGCTACCGTGATATCACAATGGAGTGAGTGAGTTTTGAAGTTACTTCGGTTTCTGTTTTGCACGATTATTCTTTTTTTCCTCACATCTGTAGAAGCAAATCATTTGTGTTTAAATTAAATAATTTCTATTACATTCAGAGCTGATGTTATTTTTTTTTTTATAGAACCAGTACTTTATAATAAGCAATGAAGACGTAAATTTGAAGAAATTTTAAGTTTTTATATGCATTTTTAAACCCACTAAATATACATAAACTACCAGCTTAATATGAAAACACACCATAAATTCTAACGAAAAATGTTCATAGAAATCTATCTGGCATGCACATGAAATAGAATTAATCTTCTTATGCCAGTTATTCTTATTCTTATTTAATAGGTTTTATAGTAAAGGGTGGTTAAATTTTAAGGGCCGATGTTGAATGTGAACCACACCTAAACGTCAACGACACCGTTGGACTTCTTTCTTTGGGGTTATTTGAAAGAAAAGGTGTACGTCGATAAGCCAGCAACAATTCAAGAGCTAAAGGATGAGATAATTCGGCACATTAACGGCATAGAACCTCAATTTGCCTCAGCGTCATCGAAAATTTGGACCATCGGATGGAGGTGTGCCGCCGAGGCCGCGGCCCCATTTGGCCGTTATTTTCTGTTCCATACGTAATTGAGCCATACCAATATTACCATAATAAAGAGAAATGACAATAATTTTCTAAAAAAAATTGTATTTTATTCAAAATCAACACCGGCCATTGAAACTTAACCACCCTTTATAAGAGACAGTGAGTGAGAGAGCGTTTTTCGTCATTATTTAGTTAAGTCTCAGATTTTGCCAGAGCGTTACGGGAGGTATGTTGAGCGGTCTTTCGCGAGATGAGACCCTCATCAGGGTGGCAAGGTTAGGCAAAATGCACTCAACATACAGAAATCAACCATCAAAATTTATTTATTTATCTGAAATTTTATCCACTGAGTGTCTGATAGTCCACGATTATATAAACAATATTTACAGCGCGCTCAGCCAGTAATAAAAGGTAAAATGACACCACTATTGAGTCGCGAGAGCAATGAAATTTTTATTATTTAGTTAAGACTGAAATTGCCACAAGTTGTTCGGGCAACTATTTAAAATTCCAAAAATTAAATTGGCAGAACGATGTAAATGTCCCATGCGCGTGGGCGCCTTGTGTTAATTCCCGAGTTTCGACGAATTTTAAGTACCGATTGTTGATGGAAGTAAATCCCTGTTTACTACAAAATTTTATTACAACAAGAATTATTATAAGTTACAACAAACTTGTTTCAATTTATGTACTTAAAAAACGTAGTGTTAATTGATTTGCATTGAAAGCTGCATCCTTAATATTTACCGATAAATCAATTCATTTAGTGGAACAAATTTTTACAAATAAAATATAGTAGTTATTAAATAACGAAAAAAAATATAATAAAAATGAGATGTAAGCATAGTTCGCTTCATCATTATCAAATTAATTTAGACACAAACTACACGAAAACAGAGCATGCGCGCTCAAGGGATATTTACATCGTTCTGCCAGTCGATTAATATCAGAATTTTATTCTGCAAATTTAGAGAGTTTCCAACCTTTCCATAGAAGTAATTTCTAATTTTCAGGATAAGCTTGTCGTGCAGTGCTCCCACGTCAATTGCACCTCTACCTTCTTCTCTCCTAGGCAGTGCAAATCTCCATACAGAGCTTTTAGGATGATGACATTTATGCTTAGTTATTATTGTCCGCATCATGCGTTGCAAGTTGTTCAGTTCAGTTGTTGACCGTTTTACTATGCCAAAACTGTACGAAATTACAGGTATTGCAAATGAGTTGATAGCTCTGATCTGGTTATTGCCATTCAGGTTTGTTTTGCAAAGTACGTGGGGCCGTCTTTTGTAATCGGTTATAAGCTTTTTTCTCTCATTTGCATTGTTTCCGCATTGTTGTTTTGTAATACACCAAGGTACTTATAAATTTCACCTTTTTCCATTTCCTTAATGTTTGCTGTGGTGTTGTCATCTGCACCCGGTTCAACTGACTTATGACTTTGCCCTTTGCAATTTTGTTTTTCGGCATTTATCAAATCCTATGGGCATTCGGATATCTTATTTTTTTATGTATTATTATTTTTTTTTTTTATTATAATTTTTTTTTTTGTAATAATAAGAAATATTAATATTGTGTTGCATATGACGCCTCCTTCCATTTGTAGTGTGCGTCTTTGCTAATTTTTTCTTTACTTTTTTCCCACAGATGATTCCTTATGTAAAGTTTTCTTGTGGTCTAACAGTATGTTATGTACGCTGTTATTTTAATGCTAACTACCTCAAATAGGAGTTGAACCGACTTGCTCTGTATTCATATCATGCAAAAAGTGGGGAAATCTACTCAAAATATCTAAATTAGATTAAGGAGTAGTTAGTAGCTGTGAAGCAGCTGATAACAAACTCGCCCATACCTTGTTAAGATCCGACATTACTCTGTTATGCTTATTGCTCAAATATGTAAAATCGGCAATTATTACCAGTATAAACAAACGAAAACTGAGTTATTTCAATCGCACAAAAGAGAAAGTTTCTGAGAAAAATTTAGTAAAATTGTGTGGCAATATTTCAGTTTATTAACACCAATCAGTGCCAATTAAAAATTAAAAGGAACAATATTTCTCTCAAAATGAAAATGGAAAAATACCGTTCAAACGTAGTTCTAGTCAGGTTTGGGTGCACTTTCAACTTTTTAAAATGCATATGTATGTGTGCATACATCTTTTGATGTGAACATATCTACATATATACATGCATACATACATACATACATGTCTGCTGTTTGTATGAGAAGTAAATGTATGCCTTCAGTTAAAAGCATTTCATTGCTAAGTAATTTCGCGTTAAAATTGAAGTTCATTACAAATATTATTGACCTTACTTTTTGCAGCAGTTCAGCTCCTTACTTGACTTTTCATTGCAACGCATGGATAACCGTGCTGATTAACCACATATATTATGAGAATATTGAAGCTTTGCATGTGTCTCTTAATGAAAGAAGCACAGAATATATACGTATGTATGTATGTATGTATAGTACATGCATAAAATAGGAGTCACTAGCTAAGTAGTTATGTAAGTATCTGTAATTTTAAGTAATTAAAAGTATTTCCCGTGCTCAGATTTTATTTATAAAATAAGGAAAGAAAGCCACTTTACGAATCTAAAACTACATTTAAAAAAATATTCATTATTGACTCAGTTCTTGTTAATAACCTACTTTTCCATTAAATGGGAGCAATGACATTTTCTGCTTGCTTAATGTGAATGTTAAGATATCTGAATCATTCTCACCTAAATACAAGCCATAGTGCACTGACCGTGGCATGTCGGAAAGTTGTAGGTTCATCTTTTCGAAGATGGCACATCTACAATTAAATGGCATTTACTAGTTCTAGTAATATTAGACAGTATATTATTTTGACAGAACAATTTTGCGAGAACAAATTCGCCGAAAAAAGTTGCGTTATTTTTGCTTTTCTCGTATTTATTGTCTACTCATAAATTATACTCAGTTTCGTCACAAATTTCGTTTGTTAATAATGGAGTGAGGAGCTAAGGAAAATCGAATTGCAGTGATTGCATTACAAAGGTGTGGTAAAAGTTTGAAGTGTTCAAACGCTTGAAGTGGCATACAGAAAGAGAAGTATTCGTCCTCGCGTGATTCGAACCAGTGCAGCCATAAAAGCCGTTCGAGAAACAATTCTGAGAAATCCACTTAGAAAGCAGAAAATCATGTCCAGTGAAATGAATGTATCGACCAGATCCATGTCAAGACTAATTAGAGATGATATCCACATAAAAAAGTCTTCCATCGCTCAACTGGTCATCTTTTCACAACGCTCTTGAAGAAAATTAGACTCGACAGATGCAAGCAACTTCTTCGGTGGCATGCGGTGAACGGCCATGAAAATATTCTTTTCACAGATATGAAAATTTTCACTCTTGAAGAAGTTTTTAATAAGCAAAACGAAAAAATGTATGCTAAAACTTCTAAAGACGCCAAAAATGTTGTTCTAAGGGTTCATTGTGGCCACCATCTAGCCTTCGTAACGTTAGATATCTTCATTTCTGCCAAAAAGGGGCTAAGGCCGGGGCAAAAGTGTACCTGGAGGATGTCTTAGAAGGCGTGGAATACTCTCTTCAATACAGAGATTTGGATCTTTTAGCAAGATTCCGCTTCAGCCCATAAGGCAATAACCATGCAGCAGTGGCTAAAACACTATTCTTGGTTTCATAGCCGCAGAAGATTGGCCGTATGGATGTCCAGATCTGAATATATTGCACTACAGTTTGTGGTCAGAATTGGAAAACATGGTCCATCGGAGACCTCACTGAGAGTCTCAAACAATCTTTAATTCGAGCAGCGACGTCAATAGCTCAATGGCTTAATCGGTTGATGGCTTGTGAAAAAGCAAATGGTGACCATTTCGAATGAAAATTAAATTTGTTTTTTTAATATTTACATGATAAAATAAAACTAAATTTATTAGTATTATAATTTCATATCTTTAACGGACTTAACTAGTAACAGAACTTATGGTACAACTTATTGAAACGAGTTCGATTTCGCTTGGTTCCCGTATGACTTCAAAAAAGTGGTGTCTTTCGTGTTACTGTTTGGTGCTCATTCTGATCTGATGGTGTAATTCTTCAATTCTTTTTCAGAAATGCGGTTGAAAATGTACTTATCCTCAACGGAAAGCGATATCGAGATGCGTTAACTCCCTGAGATGAGCCCGCCAAACAGTGTTTTCCCATTTTCACAAATGGCTCCAAGACCGAGCACTGGTGTATACATGGAATCCAGCGGGACAAAACTACACTTTGCTTTTGAATGTACGCATCTGTGTTTCGAACGGAGGTGTATGCTGTGCAAGAAGCAATGAACTTTGTTGTGAAAAACAGGTGGAGAAGCAAATCTGTATGTGTCTGCAGCGACATCAAAGCGGCGCTCATGGCTTTAGACAGCCCTCCATACACTCCTGTAAATCTAGGCTGAACTATGCTAACATGGGTCCCGGGACACGTGGGTATCGCGGTTAATAAGACCTCTGACTCTAACCAAGTTGGCCTCAGAGTCCATTCCGCCAAACCATTCTGCACGGTTCAAACAGGTTACTTCAACCCACAAGCGAACTTGGCAGGCTCAGAGAGGCTGCAGATGGACAAAGCTGATGTTACCTGTCATGTTCGACCGACTGTCGCAGATCCTTCTGTCATTAGGCAGAAGGGACTGTAGGCAACTCGTTGGACTGATGAGGGGCCACTTTCTATGGGCAAGGCACATGGAAAAGGTAGGCATCTCAGTCAGCACTCAGCACTCTGCTCAGCGTGTGGAGTGGAGGATGAGACGTCTGAAAGACGTCTTAAACACTGATATTTTAAGAAGTGACTACCTTGGCTCCTTCACACGATCCACTCAGATTTCTTGGGAGATCGGGTAGATGTAAAGAAGATTGAAAAGGAAACCCGAGCGCAATACAATGGACTTAATGTTGCCTGAGTTATGTACCTGCTAGTTGTGCTGACAAAAAAAAAAATATAAAAATCTATGTCTAACAGCGGTTGTTCTTTGTCAGGCAATGTATTTTATTTTTTTTTATGTAAATTTTTTTATTTCTTTATGTAATTTTTTGAAATGCAAATGCTTCTGATGAGATCCTTCGTTTGACGCTAATATTAAAAAATATCACCGTAATAAAAGTTCAGTCGGACTGACGTCATATTCGAGACAGCAATACCATGAAAATGAAAATGAGGCTTGCACTTCGGTCTTTGTGCACAGGTAGCAATGCCATAAATTCTGCTCTGTTCGCAGAAATTGGGTTTCTTGACTAATAGAAGATCAAATTAGCGCTTGTTTATTTGAAACGCCGAATTCTGTCCGATCGGGCTCTGCAAAAGTTTTCTTTTTTGGCCCCATTGCAGAACCCTATATAAAAATATCCCCCATGAAAAATATCTGCGTATTGCTACGAAAAAAAACCAAAAAAAAATTGAACAAAAACAACATTAATAAAAAAACCTGTGTAGAACCGTTGGAAAAAAACCAAGTCCCAGTTCATAAACCAGTGTATGTGCGAGTGTAAGCAAAGCGCTAAGCTATTTTTACACTGATAACCTTTTCCCTATGTTATTAATAATTTGTTTTAAATATTTCTAAACAGATTTTGCAAGTCAAATGTCAGAATATTTGTACAGATTAAGTTATTTGTCATTGCGAAAAATCACGCGAGATTTGAAAAAATTGCGGGTGATTACAAACTAATATAGCGCGAGATTACTCACATTAATATTGTAGCTTTTAATTGTAATTTTTCACATTCACACAATTGGGCAAATGTTATCTGCGCTCAGCACACCGGCGCACAGTGTGGCAAAACCCTCGATGTTTAGAGAAAACTTACAATCTTTCCAGGCTTACGTAATTGGCTTAATTTTTCTCGATTTAGGGTTGGAATGAAATACATATGTATGTATGTATTGGTATAAAAATTTTTCATATGCGTCGGATGCTACCTAAGAAATTTGATTACCCCATTTTTCAACAAAAGTTATAAGGCGTTACTTCCAATGAAGCAATTTTTGAAGTTAACCTAAGATTTTTAATTTTCATATTGTATAAATTCAAAAGTCTATAATTTTATTTGTATGCTAGCATATATTACTGAAATTATACGAATTGTACCAGCTGGTGGTTGATAAGCAAATTTTTTGCATCCGCACTTAGAGGCGAATACTTTTTTTCAGGCTGAGGCCTAAAATTTGTTATGTAAGAGTCGGATGATAGTAATATCATATGGAGTATGTCCGTATTTGTCAGACTTGAAAGAGAGAAAATTTTTCAAATTGAGCAATTCGTAAACTCCCAAAACGATACGGTTTATTTGACCGATCGTTCATACGAGAATTTAAGTCATCGGTTGGCCACCAGGAGGCAGCACCCGGAATGATTTGGACCGCTGTAACCGCAGATGGTCCCTCTCCAATCGTTTTCATCGAGCCTGGCGTCAAGGTAAATGCGAAATATCGGGAAGTATTCTGGAAGTATTCCAAACTTCATAACGTCCACACAATGGCTCTCAAATTCACCAGACGCGAATTCGATGGATTATTCTCTTTCGGCGATTTTGGAGAGCAAGGTCCGAACTAAAAGATTCGTCAGTCTCGAGGCACTGAAAAAAGTCATGGTCCGCGAGTGAGCCAAAATACCTGCAAGTCACATTCGGGCAGCTTGCGATTCGTTTCTGGACCGTCTCAGGGCCATAGTCTAGGCAAAAGGATGTCATATCGGGCAAAAGTAAATGGATTCTTAATTTTGTATTATTTTCACACATTTTGTTCTTTGAATTGGCCTTTGTAATTAGTTACATTTTGAGTGCCGGACCCTGCAGAAAGTACTGAAGTTTCCCGACACATTAATATTTCGTTTAGATTTGCGTACGCAAACTGTAAGGTACATTCTTCTTCTTCTTCTTAGAATACAGTCCTTGATAAACCATAGCTTCATTCATTACCTTGCGCCGTTTGTCTATCTGAGGCTACCTCCTTTTATCGCCGCACGTTTAGCTTTTCAAAGTCAACTTCCACGTCTTCAAGCCATCTCTTTCTGAGGCGTCCTCTTCTTCGGTCTCCAAAAGGGCATAATTCCACTGCATTTTGAATTGTTTTCTCCACGGGCATTCAAACACGTGTCCGAACCATCTTATCCTCTGAGATTTTTAAATCTTATCTCAGTTTCGTTTTTGCTAATAGTTCCAGCTCTCAATTATATCTGATTCGACAGATATCGCCTGCAGGCTTACAGCTCCATATATTTTACGCACTATTTTTCTTTCAAATACCTTTAGCTGATTAATGCCAGTAGTTTTTAGCGTCCATAGATCGCAACCATAGGTAAGCACGTGGTGGATCAAGGTGGATATCCTTAACTTTTGGCCGCGACATAATAATTTAGACTTAAAAATTGTAAGTAAAACAAGTTGTCATTGTGATACAAACATTTTCAGATTTGTTTGTTGGCAAATTTGATTTAAAGGAGCATTTCATTCACGGCGAATCTATTAAAGGTGATGTTGGTAAATCAGCTGATTTGTTTTTTTCTTTCGCTGTGTCCATGTGGCTGTCAGCACAGAATAAAACAAGGCGAATTAATTTTTTGTTTTCTACTTCGCCAATACCTTGGCGTGACAATCAAATGTACAAAACATTGTTGTTGGTCTAGTGCCACCCCCTGTAGTAAACAAGCCTTGATTTCGTCAATTTGATGAGTTTTGGAAGAAAACAAACTTTCTTTTGTCTTTATTTTTTTGTTTTCAAAAATTCAATATTTCTTTTTACTTTATTTTTTTTTATAAAATCCCTGCGCAGAATTAATAATTAATTTAATTAATAAGGCTTAAAAACCGCGATCTGGTAAGAAATAATCTCATCTTACGAAAAAAGCAAGTGCAGCTCTCGAAAACCTAATCGTGTCGGTCCAAAAGGTACAAGGGTTGTCAAACGCATATTAGAAATTTCCTACAATAATCCATTTAAATCTCCCCCGAAAATACTATATCGGTACACTGTCGGTTTTTCATTTCATCAAATTTCGTATCATCCTGTACCGCTAAATCGAGTTCGGTCAAACTCTTCAAAGCGATATCTAATTTTTGAAAGTCTGCTGACTTGCGTATTATAGATAAATATAGATAACCTAAAACAAATACGAAAAAAGGGATGTAGACATTTCATCAAAATGAAATATTTTCGCTAAGCGGAAAAAGGAGGAGAAAATCTTACTTTCCCCTAGTAATAGAAAGTTCAAATTGCCATGAGCATAAAGCAAATTTAGGGTGTTTTAGGTTTTTTTTGTTGTTTAAAAATTTTCCCGGAAAAATTGGGGTTTTAGCATCTTCAAACATGGATTTACTTAATGTTTAAAAAAAAAATTGTTTCATTTTTTTTCATGAGGGCTTATCATAATTATCTTTTTAAAAATACGGATAAAAATGTTTTTTTAACACAATTTTTACTACAATTAATTTTATATGCCAAGCGCTGCAGTGAACCTGGTATATAAATTACTTGTGATTTGAGGCGTAAGATCTATTTTATCACAAAATAGGTTAGAAACTTTTCTTAATTGGAGTTTAAGCATTCAAATGTTATCGAAAAGTCTAGGCTCCAGGCCTTTCGATTTTTGCATTTTTGTCCACGTTCGGTGCACTGTGCGCCATGCCGTAATGTTGGTAAAATACCTATATGCACACATGCAAACCACATGCGTGTGAGCAGTTAGTTATGTACGAGTATTTGATCAGTGTGGTCGACACTAACCATTTCCTGATTTCAGTTTGTAAATAACAGATAAAAAATTAGTTAATTATGTTTGTATCAACATATTTAGGTAGACGTTCTGATAAGAAATGTGTTTTTATATATAGTATATGGATATGTAGGATGTATGTACGTATGTATGGAGATATATATATATGTACATATATAAATATATTGTATGTATATGTGAAAATATCTCAAATTTGTCGAGAGGCACCTGAGACATACATATATGTACATGCATACAACTGAAAACTTTATGAGTAATACAACAACGAGGTACCATTGCTTATAACTGACAGGTGTAGCAAATTTTCACACTTTGTGTGCCACATACAAACATTTTTATCGCAAAGTTTGGAGAATTTGACTAAATTCATACTCAAAACACTGCTATGAATGTGCGTATGTATGTACATAACTTTTTTACTTCATGAGAATTCAATTCAAAAAATACTTTTTTTTATGCATTTGCCATATACGAGTAGATAACCGCTTTTATTGGTGGACTAGCTGACAGCTCATTGAGTTAATGATCTAAACAATAAAGCTGTCTGACTCACTTATGTGAAACATCTATGACAGTTTAACATGTTTTGGTGCCTCCTCCGTTACGAAGGGTGTCATTTAATGAGGGGTGCCATTTAAATAGTCACATCTCCGGTAAATGTCATCACCCTTATGCACCTCTTCCCCCTAAATCATCCAAATTTCGTATATTAATTGCTCTCTCTCTTTCGCTTAAGGGTGCAGTTACCTGTAAACGGCCATACAATATTTTACCTGATTTTCATTATAATTATTTAAAATGAAGAAGTCAATATATTTTTTCAAAATTGGCATACAGTTTATTTATACATTAAAATAATACAAAAAAAAATTTTTTTTTATTTTAATCATTTAAAATGGCGGATGTACACTCAATTCTTGCAGGAAGGTCACAGCGGGGCTTCTCAATCGGCGGGCATTGTAGCATCGGCGTCAGTGACCTGAATACAAAACACCAAACATTTTTTTGTTTATTAATGTCTTAATTTCTATATGAATTAAACAAAAATGGAAAAAAAGTCGCGGAATAAAATGCTTCAAAAAAAAAAAAACATGAATTTTGGGGCAACTTTTCCTACTATTTTTGCTTCGAAAAAATAAATTTTTCGAAAACTTGTATTCACATAGAAAATAATATCATAAAAAAGACGTGTGCAAAATTTCAGGGAGATCGGTCAATAGCTTTTTGAGTTATCGTGTACGCCAATTCGCCACTCCCAGCGCTCGAACGCAAAGAGTAGAGTCGTCACGGCTGACGATCTATAATATAAGAAATACTTAAATTTACGGTATAAAATTTTTTTGACATATTCTTAAAGGATTATATTAACATTTTATGAAAATTTTTGTTTTCGAAATTTTACAAGTATCTGCCCCCTTAAATACTTTACACGTTTAACTGTGTTAATTTTTTGATAAAATTAGTGAAATAAATTCAAATATTTAAAACCAATAAATTACATAGGGATGCGGAGTCTGAATTAGTACCGACTACAGGCCTTCTCAAATTCGAGTTTCTTTCTTAACAGTATTTTGTTTAATCACTCAAGTTTTTACCAAATTGCGTCGGACGTCAATCATATTTGGCAATTGCTGCAGTATACAAACAGACAAGCCATGGAGCGCGTAAGGGTCAAAATAAAGATGTTCACTACTCAAAATATTTTTTTTAAGATATTTAAAAACACATACACACAAATACTATTATTAGAATCTATTATTGTTTCGATCTGTATAATCATCCAACGACCGCCCTAGCCAAATGGCGCCAGCTGGAAACCCGCTGTTTTCTGGAAACACAAAAATGATAGAAAATTTTGTTCTAATAGCGACCACCCTCGGCAGGCAATGGCAAACGCTGCGTGTGTAAGATTTTCATTAAAAACCCATCCGCCTTTCTGAGGCGGCTTGAACACTCCTACATTCCTGCGCACACCACAAATAATTCCTCTTTTCCAAAGCCTTATATTCTTATTATTATAAAGGGTGGTTAAATTTCAAGGGCTAATGAATGGGTTGAATGTGAACCACACCTAAACGTCAACGACACCATTGGACTTCTTTCTTTGGGTTTATTTGAAAGAAAAGGTGTACGTCGATAAGCCAGCAACAATTCAAGGGCTAAAGGATGAGATAATTCGGCACATTAACGGCATAGAACCTCCATTATGCCTCAGCTTCATCTAAAATTTAGACCATCGGATGGAACTGTGCCGCCGAGGCCGATATTTTGTTCCATACGTAATTGAGCCATACCAATATTATCATAATAAAGAGAAATGACAATAATTTCCTAAAAAAATTGTATTTTATTCAAAATCAACACCGGCCCTTGAAACTTAACCACCCTTTAGTTAAGAGTTAAGTTACATATATTGGATTGATTTATTAATGAACGGATGGATAAATTTAGACTGTTAAAATCTTTCTAGTTTTGCAAGAATGTACTAATCATGAAGTACTATTAAAAGATCTTAGTCTTACTTTGTACTATTGATATAAATAAATAATTAAATAATTAAATAGGAGGAGAATTTTTGCATCTCAAAGTAGTATGTCGGACTCGCAGCTACTAAAAAATATTCTCTTCTTTTTCTCTCATTTTTGTGACTACATATATTTTCGGCCTCTCATTTCTACGGCATAGAGTCATTCACGTTCTCTTGCCAACTTTTGAGTTCGAAAAATTTGTGGCCTGAGTCATCTGATAAACTGTCACCCGATAGGTATACAGCCGAGAGAATCAATTTTGCCCATCTTGAAAAAAAGTATTGCCGTGGCTGAGGGGAAACCGAAAGGTCTGCTGCAACAATGTTGAATGTCGCCGGCTATTCTATGTGTTCATCTTCCTGTAGTCTCCACGTGCCACCTATGATATATTGCCTCCTAGGGATTGTTTGAGAAAGAGAAGTTTGCCGAAACACCGAACAATGAATTTACGCCCCAATTATATATTATATAAATACATTAGGGTGGGTCAGTCTGCCTGCAATGATTTTTCTCAACTTCGTTCCTAGCAGGTTCGGTTTTTACATAACAAGAAAAAAGTCACCATCTTATTTTCAGCATACATTCTGTCAAAAAAATATCGGGCATTGTTCATATAAAAAGCGCACGTTACACAAATGTCTAAATTTTTTTGCTGGAATGTTGGTACCACTGTTCTCTATAGTGTCGCAGAGTTGGAGTGTGAACTGTCAATTAGCTTATTTTTTGCATTTAATTATATCCGTCAACCGCAGGTGTGCTCTGCGATTTTCACTATGAATAAAAAATCTGAACAAAAAATGTGTCTCATATTTTGCGTTTTGAACGGGATTTCGTGTGCCCAATCGTTGAAAATGTTGCAGAAAGACTATGGCGAGTGTGCTTTATTAAGCCGCCGGGTCTACGAGTAGTATAAGACTTTTGCAGGCGGCCAAGAAGTCGTGGAAGATTTTCCCCGATCTGATCGCCCATCAACGTCTTTAACGGATAAAAACGTCTACAAAGTCAAGGAAATGGTGCTGGAAAACCATCATTTAAGCTTGAGGAGTGTAGCTCGTGACCTTAGCGTGTCTCACGAATCAGTTCACAACATTTTACACCATCAATTGGGCATGAGACGCGTGGCTGCTCGACGCGTTCCAAGCGAGTTGAGTTTCTTTCAAAAAATCCATCGGCAGAAGGTGGCTGAGGACATGCTTGAGCAAGTGAATTCGGGCCCAACGTTTATCCAGCACATCGTAATAAGTGTTGAGACGTGGGTATATGAGTTTGACATGCAAACCAGTCAACAGGCGGCTGAATAGCGCTATCCACACGAGCCGAAGCCCAAACAACCAGGTCAAAGTCGGTCAAAAATGAAAGCCATGCTACTCGTTTCCTTTGATTTTCATGGTGCTGTGCACTCGGAATTCGTTCCAAATGGCTCTACGGCAAATAAAGGTTCTTTGGAAATTATGCGACGTTTGAGAGAGAATATGCTGGAAACGGCCTAATTTGTGGGAAGAAAACTCAAGGATCTTGCACCATGATAACGCACCATCTCACAAGGCTCATATAGTGAATGAAACGAAAAATATCATCGAACAACCACAGTATTCACCTGTGACTTTTTCCTTTTTCCAAAACTTCCCGCGGACTCCGCTTTGAGTCAATAGAGGCCATTAAGGAGAATTCGCTGAAGCAGCTGAAGAAGATCAACTCAAACGCGTTTAAAAGGTGCTTTGATGACTGGACTAATCGTTGGAATTTGTTTATTGCTTCGAAGGGGGCCTACTTTGAAGGCGACAAAATAAATTTTGATGATTAAACAATTATTTTGCGTTTTATCGAACAATTTCCGGTACTTTTTGTACAGAATGTATCTCTAAACTCAATTTTGAGACCCCCGAATTCTATAAAAAATAATCTTTAATTGTAGAATTATTTTTCTCCGGTCACAATACTTAGTGCCAAGAAATTTCAAAAGAGTAGCGACTACGGAAAAGTTGCGATAATAAGCATGCACTTACTGTAATTTAAATACTTATCACTGAAAAAAAGTGTATGTCGTTTATAAAAAATCTATTCTTGAATTAACCTCTAAACCTGTGATTAGCGCACATTAAAAACCGGAATATTGTTATATCGAATTTTAATTAAGCGCACCAAGTACTAAAAGTAAAATTGCTGCTAAATATAATTCGTACTTGAATGCTTACACAAAGTAGGTATTACATATTCATTTGCGATTTCTATGCAAAGGGTGGTTAAATTTGAAGGGCCGATGTTGAATGTGAACCACACCTAAACGCCAACGACACCGTTGGACTTCTTTCTTTGGAGTTATTTGAAAGAAAAGGTGTACATCGATAAGCCAGCAACAATTCAAGAGCTAAAGGATGAAATAATTCGGCACATTAACGGCATAGAACCTCAATTAAGCCTCAGCGTCATCGAAAATTTGGACCATCGAATGGAGGTCTGGCGTCGAGGCCGCGGCGGCCATTTGGCCGATATTTTGTTCCATACGTAATTGAACCATACCAATATATTATCATAATAAAGAGAAATGACAAAAATTTCCTAAAAAAATTATATTTTATTCAAAATCAACACCGGCCCTTGAAACTTAACCACCCTTTAGTTGAAAGTTTATTATTTTTCCGGTAGTTGCAGTCAAGTTGATTATAATAAATAATAATCCCATATTAGAGGGTTGTGAGCACGATCCCCACTTAACTGTCACATAAAAACGATGTTATAAAAGTGTTTTTTTTTGTTTGCTGTGCACATTGCAATTGTTTGCGATAAAATTAAACTACCCAACTCGACAAAGTGATATCTTTTTATAAAAGAATGTTTTTTTATTTCTGTGCACTTGCGTTAAAAGGTAGGTAAGAGCTATAGGAAAGTCTAAAAAAAAACACACGTAAAATTCAGAAAAATGCATGAAATTTTTATTCAAATCGATAGTTGGTGGGTTGGTTGGTTGGTTAGAGTGGTGATTCATCCAGAATCCAACTAGTGCTTCCGCACCATTTTGTTGCCACATCCTCGTTACCAACTTGTTTAACAGTTACTTACAGCAAGACTATATCCAATCTGTGCGGTTTAGGAACCTTATTAGGCTGTTGACGTCTATGCCAGACAGTTGCTCGAGACTCTTGAACAGCGGTTTGCCCAAGGCTTGTCTGAATAGACATGAGCTTTAACATAGCCCCACAAAAAATAATCTAAAGGCGTTATATCGCACCATCTGGGTGGCCAATTGACAGGTCCCGCACGTGAAATACTACATGGTCCAATAAGTTCATAAGGTGAGGCATAGATGGCGGCGTCAATATCAAAAGCATATGGTATTTAGTGAGAACCGCCCTTTAGGAGCTACTTGTCAAATTTTCAAGACATTTTGCTGATTAGTTTGTGAGTTACAGTCGTTTAAGTGAAGCTACTTTTGGTTTTGTGAAAAAAATGGATTCAAAAGAATTTCGTGTATTGATAAAACACTGTTTTTTAATTAAAAAAAACACTGTGGAAACACACCAATGGCTACGGAAGTATTATTCGGTCTCCGCTTCGTCGATCGGAACCGTTGAACGATGGTTTCGTGAATTTAGATGCGGTCGTACAAGCACTGAGGACGCAGCGCGTTCAGGACGTCCAAATGAAGCAGTTGTTCCAGAAAACATCAAAAAAATCCATCGTATCATTCCGAATGATCATAAAGTGAAAGTATGCGAGTTAGCAGAGGCCGTAAGCATATCGAAAGGGTCAGTAAGAACGAATTTGCATGAACATTTGGGTGTGAAAAAGCTAATCGGAAGATGGGGGCCGCGTTTTCTCACAATCAATCAAAAACAACAACGAATAATGGATTCTGAGCAATGTTTGGAGCTATTTCGCCGCAATCCAAGCGAGTTTTTGCGTCGATTCATAACAATGAACGAAACATGGATCCACCACTACACGCCACAGTCGAATAAACAGTCGGCAGAGTGGTTGGAAGCCGACCAAAACGTCCAAAGACGCAACAATCGGCTGGAAAGGTCTTGGCCAGCATTTTTTGGGATGCTTGCGGTGTAATCTTCATCGACTATCTTGAAAAGAGTAAAACGGTCACCAGCTTGTTGGACCGTTTGAACGACGAAACCAAGAAAAAATGGCCTTATTTAGCAAAGAAAAAAGTGTTGTTCCACCAAGACAATGCACCGGATCACAAATCAACGATTGTCATGGCAAAATTGCACGAATTGCACTACGAATTGCTTCCCCATCCACCGTATTCTCCAGATTTGGCCCCCAGCGACTATTGGCTGTTTCCAAACTTCTAAAGATGGCTTCAGGGAAAGAGATTTCGATCAAATGAAGAAGTTGAATGGGAAACAGACGCGTATTTTGAAGGACTTTCTATCGATCATTTTTCGAAAGGCATCAAAATGTTAGAAGACCGTTGGGAAAAGTGCATCGCCCTAGAAGGGACCTACGTTGAAGAATAAAATGAAATTTTGGTTGAAAAAATTGTTTTTACCCTCTCACTTTATGAACTTATTGGACCATGTAGTAAAATGTTTACCGAACTCGCCTCTCAACAAGTCCATTGTTACGCGTGCTGTGTGGCATGTGGCACCGTCTTGCTGAAACCACATATCGTCCACATCTTCCAATTCGGGCCATAAAAAGTTCGTTATCATCTCACGATAGCGAATACTATTCACAGTAACTGCTTGACCGGCCTCATTTTGGAAAAAATACGGCCCAATGATGCCGCCGGCCCATAAACCGCACCAAGCAGTCACTCTTTGTGGGTGCATTGTTTTTCGGCAATCACTCTTGGATTAGCATTCGCCCAAATGCGGCAATTCTGCTTATTGACGAATCCACTGAGGTGAAAATGTGCCTCATCACTGGAATGGAAGAAGCGCGCGATAAACTTTCTTAACAGAACACGCATTTTTATAATAAAATTCAATGATTTGCAAGCGTTGCTCGTTTGTAAGATGATTCATGGTTAAATTTTAGACCAAACTGAAGATGTTTGATAGTGAAACAAAACACGAAACGGGCGTCAGCTGTTTAAACCAACTGTTTAAAAAGATAATAGCTAAAAAATCACCCGTTATATGATAGATAAGATTTTACAAAACTTTACTGAAATAAAATAAAAACATGAAGGATGTAATACGGGAAAAAATTATATTTTTTTTTTTACTCTCTCACGACAGTAGTACGTTATGTGTGACCGCTAGTGTATGTGTATGTTATAAAAAATTAGTGATTTTCCCCCCACATAACGGTTGTTCGATACCTTTAAACGCACGATATACAAGCATATTTATGTATATGTATACATATGTATGTGCATATTTAAACATGAAAGCCTTAGGTATGTGAATTTTTACAATCCCGGGATTTTCGGGATTAAAAATGAAATCAATATGGCTTGAGAAGCTCTCCTATTTTGTATCAAATAATAAAGAAATGTTGTATAGAGGGTGAACGATATGAAGTGTTACCTAATCAAAAGCACCATAACTTCTGGTGTGAAATTAGTTTTTATTGATTTCAAAGACAAAATTATTCAAAAAAGATTACAATTTTAACATATATTCTTTTTAGCTCGAATGACCACCTTTTTTCTTGACTATAGCCTTCAAACGGTCAAAAAATTAGTTGCATGCTGCACGAATGTGATCTTGCCCAGATGGAATATTCCATCGGATTTGCGTCTGGCGAGTTCGAAAACCATTGTGTGGACGAAATGAAGTGTTGAACAGGATTTTTTAACCATTCTTGGTTCACACGAGCTTTATGAGACGGTGCCGAGTCCTGTTGGAACGTCCATGGTCTACGTCCGAAATGTTTGCGTGTCCACGGCTCTAAAGCAGCTTCTAAAACATTTTCTCGATAAAAAGTCGCATTCACTTTGACACCAGGCTCGATAAAAACGATTGGAGAGCGTCCATGAGCGGTCACTGCGGCCCAAACCATTACTTGCGATGAGAAATTGCTTCGAGTGGCCATACGTAGGCTCAAATTCTCGTATGAGCGTTCGGTCAAGAAAACACGATCGTGTTGAGTGTTTATGAACTGCTCAATTGGGAAATTTTTTTCATCAGAAAACACAATGAGAGGAAATTCGCCACGTTTGTGCAAGCGCAACAACTCCTTTGCTCTTTCGCACCGAACTTTTTTTGCTGCGGTGAAAGATCGTGTGCTTTTTGGAACTTGTAAGCCTTGACCTTGAGCTCAGTTTTCGAAAGCTGTCTTAAGATATTTTCAGTTCTTTGGCCATTTTTCTTCCACTTCGACCTGGATTTCGTTCAAGTCGAGCGTTCACTTTCCAAACCATTTCTGGCGTTGTTGCGGTTTTTTTTGGTCCACCTCCATAGCGTTTTGCAATGCTACCAGTATCATTGTAACGTTTTATAGTGCGATACACAAACATTTTATTCACTTTGAGGTGACTGAGCTCACGAACAATGGCTGGTTGTGATTTTCCAGCCAAATATAATATAATGCAATTACACTATTACGTTTGAATTCCATCACAGAAAAAAAAATTCAACAAAACTGACTTCAGAAAAGAGCGAGATCCCGGTATCTCGAGAATGTCACCCGTAAGTCATATTGTTGCTCATAAATATAATATTATAGACACATAGATATTTACAAATTCATTAAATTTGCAACTGTTTATGGCTAACAAAAGCAGTGTTGTTGTATTATTAGCTTTTATTGGTTGGCGTGTTTGCCGTCACCTTTTTATCATTGCGTTTTAATTTAAATTGCCACAGCTTTTTTCCTTATTGTGAATTTTTGCGCAAACTATTTTGGTGTCACACTTTATTGTACCTACATACATACATATGTGTGTGTGTGCATTAGCCGAAGTCCCATAATAAATGTAAATGAATCGTGTTTTGTACTAACATGCATCTGCATATGTATAGTATGTATGTGTGTAATATGCACACAAATGTATTTGTTTAAAAGTAACCATAATTTAATTGTCATATCGATTCAGTATTGATTTTATCAATTTATTTTTATTTTTATTGCGTTTCTGTTTGGTATCTTTTATAGTATCCACTTTATGCGCCACTTTAAGTTAAACCACAGTTTAATTTTGTTCACATGTTGCTCACCACCGAAACTCCCACCCTCTTTCGGTATGCACAACTAATTCCCTATGCCAAGTGGGTGATATATTTAAGGTAGAAAATTGTTGGTTGAGCATAAAAGTTTTTAAACTCAAGCCGGCCGATCATCAACAACGTCGTGTCTTTGCTGATTGAGTCGTTGAAATGCATGAAGGAGGTTTATTATTTATAACTTTTATTTTTCAAACCATTACCATACAGGTAATTTTTTTGGTGCAGAGTCATGAAAGACGACAGTTTGTTAAGTGTTGGTGTTCAAATTTATTCAACTACACAAAGAATTCATCATTAACTGAATTAAAAAAAATAAAGTGTACACACCATCGACAATCATTAATTGAGAGGGAATTGTGTGGCCGTTTTCTTAACATTGAAATGCCATTTTCATATAAATATAATATCAACGGTGCTGGAGTGGGAATGGAAATCTTGGCGTAAACTTTGATATGATTCATTTAGTTTATAATTTGTTTTACAAGGCCTGGAAACATAAGATTAAAAATTAGAGCTTAGTACGAGGAATTAAGGATGATTGAATACCAGGTTTGGCCAAACTTATGGTGAAAGGATTTTTAGAGCTGTGCTGAGCAGAATCAGCTGATGGGCTGACGTCACTTGGAATGTGTTTAACACAATTAAGCTTACCTTACTGATGTACGAAAAAAATCAACACAACCAATGCTCATGCCATGGCAAAGGTTTGTTTACGAGTACAGTGAATACAAATTTGTGAAAGTACGTACTTTTATTGTGCATTGTTTAAAGTGAGTTTTTGTTTAATTAAAATTCATATTTTCATCTAAAGGAAGTGCGCGATTTTAAATTCTGATAGCGTAAAAACATTTAGCTCTTGCGTGTAACTCAAATGTGGGTATAGCTGCAACTCCTATAGTTTCAAAGTGGTGCGCGAACGCTGCTGAAAACAATTCGCGAATTCATAATTTGCCAGCCATTATTTTAAGTTTGTTTTGTATTCAACCAACCACATTTTATACCCTTCGTTATACATTTTATTTTCATTTCATTTACCTCTCCCAGCGCTCGAACGCAAAGAATAGAGTGGTCACAGTTGACGATCTGTAATATAAGAAATACTTTAATTTACGTTCTAAATTTTTTTGACATATTCTTAAAGGATTATATTAACATTTTATGAAAAAAAAAGTTGTCGAAATTTTACAGATATCTGTCCCTTTAAATATATCATTGTATGAAATGAGCGGGCAGAATTCTGCTAGCGTGTGATATTGCAGCCGAAATTTGCCTCTCAATTTTCTTTTTCACCTTAGTTCATGACCAAACATTGTAGATCTATCAACCTTTCGACGTCACCAGGTACTCATCAACAGAATTCTGCCCGCTCATTTCACACGTAGTTGTTATTCAATTGGCCAAGAAGTAACATGAATGAAAACTGTGTTGATTTTTTTCCTACATTCCCAAACAATCTCAGTTTTTCCTAAACAAATCGCTGTCATGACGTCAGTGAATCAGTGACGTCAGCGAATCAGGTGATTTTGTTAACGGTCTGATCTTGGTCACACCTTCTGAATTCATTTCACTATGTGAGTAACAACATTACAGTCAACCAAATGAAATGTGCTATCAATCGATGGTGTTTAAGGGGTTAGGGGTAGTCAGAATTTTCAAAAAATCGATTTTGTTTTTTTTGCATTTTCTTAAAGTATAATGTTTTAAAAATATTGTGTAAAAATTTGAAGTGAATCCGACAAATACTTTTCAAGTTATTCAACAATTAACAAGGGGAGCTCGGCCGCTCCGGAGCCGATAGCAAAACTTTAAATGCGTTTTTCTCAAAGCTATGTTTTTCAAACTGGTGAACACTGTAACTTAAAAACCGCTACGTAGATTTCAATAAAATTTATACAGCTTTTGAAAAACATAAAAAACTTGTGCCTGATCGAAGGATTTTTTTTTTTCAAAAATTTCGATTTTTTTTTAACAATTAACTGTTGGTTTTTTTTTCTAAAATCTGGAAAAAAATTTCTGAGGCCGCCATTTTGTTCATTTAAAAAAAAAAAAAAAGCTTCGATCAGGCACAAGATTATCTATTAATAAAACAAATTTTTCTTGTCCGATTGGTTTTAGATGAATCTGCAAGGACTTGTGATGTTCACCGCAAGGGACTTCTGGAGAAACGGGCTTCACACAAACAGCGATAACTTTTGCAATTATTAATTTTTTTTTTTGAAATTTTGGTGAAGTCAAGTTAAAACATGATGTTTTTATGCTATGTTTTTATTTTTGTTAAATAAATTAATTAAGTAGCAAAAAAAAATTCGTGAAAATCATCATTTTTTCGGGCCTCTGACTACCCCTAACCCCTTAATTCACAGACTAGGAAGAGTTATAACCTTTAAACGACAATTTATGGGAGCAGATTGTACTATATAAAGGGTTTTCCAATAACAGGTGTTACAGGTGAATGGATTGCGCTATCGAGAGATGATTAACGATATTTTATGGCCGGAATTGGATCGTATTGATCTGGATTAGGATTTGGTATTAATTTGGATCTGTATCAAAGATGGAATTCGAGAGGCTATCGAGGACATAGGGCAGCCACTTTGCAATTCGGTTATGGAAAATTTCATGAAAATTGTCCTGTAAGCGTGTTCGTGGTGGTCATTTGCCTGATGTTATTTTCCACTATTAACGGCATACCTTCCTCTTTATAATGAAATAAACATCCGATCAGTTATATCAAAAAATAAAATTTTTCTTTGAATATCAAAATAACACCTCTTATTGGAATTATTGAAGTATTATTATTAGTATAATCAAAGCCATCGAAATGGTCTTACAATTTGAAGTATACGCTCTGGAGTGTCAATAGGGATTTCAATAAGTACCAGTGTTAGAAATTAAGACACCATTTAGAAAGATACACTTCTCACAATGATTTTTTTTACCCCTCCGAAATAAGATTTGTCGAACTCTCCAAAATACGCCTCTGTCTCGGCGATGACTTCCTCGTTTGAACTAAACTTCCCGCGAGCTATTTCCTCATGTTAGAGAACAAGAAAAAGTCGCATGGTGCCAGATCGGGTGAATACGGGGGGTGCGGCAGCAATGCAATACG
Organism: Anastrepha fraterculus; assembly: GCA_037575425.1. Lineage (NCBI taxonomy): Eukaryota > Metazoa > Arthropoda > Insecta > Diptera > Tephritidae > Anastrepha > Anastrepha fraterculus. Next base: position 26,681 of record JAYXIM010047220.1, on the reverse strand, counting down.
CAATTCATGCATTTTTTTAGAAGTTAAAGGCATGAACTTGGACGATTTTTGGCTTTAGCAAGATGGCGCTCAATGCCACCCAGCCTATGTCACAATCGATCTTTTGAGTGCTAAGTTCGTTGAACGTGTTATCAGCCATCTTGGCGATCCGGAACTGCGATTTGGCGCCATTCGTTTTTGTTTTTTTTTTTCTTTTAACTTGCAAATTTTTTTTTTTTTTGCTTTAACGTTTCTGAGCCTTAAGGCAAAAACATCGAGCAAGCTATGCGTGAGGCAAAAACATCGCGAAGGTCTAGAATGCGCTATTGTGAAGCCAGCCGAGGCAGCCACATGATGAAAGAAGTTCTTTTTCATGAATAATGGGCATGTTGGCTCATTCAAACAAACCAATAATACGAGTAAGCGAAGAAAATTTTTTTTTTTAATTTTCAAAAAAAAACACTATATGTACCACCCTGTAAAATAATTGCATATAATTTGTCTTACAATACAAATATTCGTAATGTGCGTTAAAGCCACTAATAAAATCAGATTAATATTTTATGCATTATTGTATTTTTTTAACTACTTATCTTAATCTATTTTCGTGCATATTTATTTATTTTTGCTGTATATTCTTCGTTTCAGATTCCAACTGCGCGGCCCATTAATTATATGGAATACAATGCTGGCCATGTTCAGTATTATGGGCGCTTTCAGAACGGCACCGGAGCTCTTGCATGTGCTACGTCATTATGGAATTTTCCATTCCGTTTGCGTTCCTAGGTAAGTGGCAATATAAGTTAACTTAAAGCGTCATTCCGCTCACTCTATCATTTAAACACTCTCCCCCTTCCATTTGTTCGTTTCATTTAGTTTAAAAACTACTAATCAGTTTCGACAGATCCTGTTTTAATTCAGTTCCTGTAATGATTTTTTTCCTTTCATTATTTATTTTCTTCTCTTTAAAAGCTCATACCGATGTATCTTCTTTTCCACATCCATACATACATCGAATTCCTTTATACATAAAGACGGAAAATTTTTGCAAATCATGATTACCTCGCATCGGTGGTCTTCAATTTGTAGCTAATACTATACAAAAACAAAATGCAATAAAATGCGCATTCGTTTCATTACCCATTCGGCTGGCGTTCTTACTCACACACTAAGCGATGCTGGTCATGGCAATTGCATGACCTTGAGTCAGTTCATGGTGACGCAGATTTGAGCGCGCAATTTACTGTTACAGCAGCTTTGATCAAGTCGAGCCTGCCAGTCGCACGAATGATTCGTGATATTCCCAATTCGGAAACTAGTTTTTAGCTTAGCTTTACGCTCCTTTATTTGGAATTGTATTTGTTTGTGTTTTCATTTTTGGACTTTCTGTTTTTTGCAGCATCAGTTTGCCTTTAGAAGCGTTCTTGCAACTCGACACATTGAATGAAATGAAGAGTGCAAGGGAAGAAATTTCAGAAACTTGCATTTCTGGTAACTTCTTGGACGACCAGTTCATTGTGTTGACTCTCTTGCTCACGTGTCCCAGTCGCTTTAGTTTTCTTGGCCAAAAAAGCTGTATATTCATGTATATTAGGATGGTCAAAACAATTTTTCTCTGGATTCCACCCCCTACATTTGTTACATGGCCCCAAAAATGAGGAAAACATATATTTTTTTATTTTTATTTTTATTTTAAGTTTATCTGTAGACGTTCACGCTGTTAAAATTGTCTTTGAATTATCATGCAGAAATTGCACTTCTCCCTAAATTTGGTAAAAAATATGTCTTCCTCTTGATTGGCGCGACAAGGGGTTAGGGGTAGTCAGAGGCCCGAAAAAATGAGGATTTTCAATAATTTTTTTTGCTAGTAATTTTTTTTATTTTACAAAAAACAAGATAGCATTAATACATCATGTTTCGACTTGTAAAAGTTATCGCTGTTTGTGTAGAGCCCGTTTCTCCAGAAGTCCCTTGCGGTGATCATCACAAGTCCTTGGAGAATCATCTGAAATCGATCGGACAAGACAAATTAGTTTTATGAATAGATAATCTGGAGCCTGATCGACGCTTTGTTTTCAAAATTAACAATATAGCGGCTTTAGGAAATATTTTTCAAATTTTCGAGAAAAGTTTCGAAAAAAAATCGAAATTAAAAAAAAAATCCTTCGATTAATCACGAGAATTTTATGTTTTTCAAAACCAATATAAATTTTATTGAAATCTACCGAGCGATTTTTAAGTTACAGTGATCACCAGTTCAAAAAACATAGTTTTGAGTTTTGCTATCGATTTAGCAACGTCCGAGCGCCCTTTGTTAATTGTTGAATAACTCGAAAAGTATTTGTTGGATTCACTTCAAAATTTTTCACAATATTTTTAAGATATTATTCTTTAAGAAAATGCAAAAACAAAAAAATCATTTTTTTTGAAAAATCTGACTACCCTAACCTCTTAGCCATTTTGGCCGAGTTTAACAAAGCGCGCCAGTCGTATCTTTCTCGTGCTAACCGGCGCCAGTTGGACACACCAAGTGAAGCCAAGTCCTTCTCCTCCTGATCTTTTCAACGTAGATTAACCAGTTTATATCGCATCCAATACTTTGAGAGCCGGAGCATTTACATATCTCCATTCGGACGACATGACCCAGCCAATGTAGCCGTTGGATCTTTATTCGCTGCGGTATGTCCATGTCGTTGTAAAGCTCATTGTTCCATCGCCTGCAATACTCGCCGTCGCCAACGTGCAAGAGTCCAAAAAAATTTCGCAGAATCTTTCTCTCAAACACACCAAGCGACGCCTTATTGGATGTTGGCATCGTCCAGGCTTCTGCGCCATACGTAAGGACGCTCATGATGAGAGCCTTGTAGAGTGTTACTTTTGTTCGTCAAGAGCGGAGAGAGAGGACTTTACTGCTCAGTTGCCTACTTAGTCCAAAGTGACACTTGTTGGCAAGAGAGATTCTACGTTTGGATTTCCAGGCAGACGTTGTTATCGGTGTTAATGCTTGCTCGTAAATAAACGAAGTCTCTTACAACCGTGAAATTATAGCTGTCAACAGTGACGTGGCTGCCGATACGCTTGTGCGCCCACTGTTTGTTTGATGACAGGAGGTACTTCGTTTTGTCCTCGTACACCACCAGACTCATTTTGCTTTTTATCCAGTTCTGCGGCTCGCACGATCTTTTCCAGCATCAGGTTGAAGAACTCACACGACAATGAACCAACCTGTCTGAATCCTCGTTTAGTATCAAACGACTCGGAGATCCTTCAGGCCTTCCCAATTCTGACGCCGCTGCTTTTACTGAGCAACGTCGTTTTGCATAGCCACATTAAAGTTAGTTTTGCGGAGATACCAAATTCAGACATCGCGGCTTAAAGCTAACTTATTTTCGCACTGTCAAATTCAGCTTTAAAATCGTCAAAAATATGGTGTGTGTCGATTCTCGTTTCATGGGACTTTTCCAAGACTTGGCGTATTGTGAATATCTTTAAAATTCGATATTATTTGATCTCCTTTTTAATTTCACTTCACAAATGTCCATAAATTCTTTATTTAAAAAAAATTAACTATTTCTTATAGGGACTCTGAAAACGCCACAAATTAAAAAACAAAAAATTAATAAAAAAATTTTTTTTGTTTTTTTGTTAATTCGATTTTTTTTTATATCATTTACGCAATTTTAACTCATTTGGCTTCGTTTATAAGAGAAATTATGTTTTTTTTTCTTTTTCTTTTTGAAAATTTCTGTCATTTGGCAGGTGGGCCTGGTTGTTGGCCGATTTCACCAAATTTTCAATACCAAATACCCCATTTCAATACCCTGGACAAAGTGTAAAATGTGCACCAAGTTTCATTGAAATATATATATTAATTTTTACTCGAGTTATCGCGCGTACGGACAGGTGGACAGACATGACTAAATCGATTCCACTCATCATTTTGAGCCTTTCAATATACGAGTATATATGTAAATATTATATGCCTATGTCCATATCGATTCCTTTATGCTGCTACACACAACCGTTATGTGAGCAAAGTTGTAATACCCTTGGGCAATAGTGCGCGGGTATAAAAATATGGTGTCTCAATTTTTTTTTTGCCATTTGTAAATCAATGGATTTCTTCATTTTGGGCCTGTTATGCCTTACTCCTATTGTGTGCCGCATTTATTTATGACTAAAATTATATATCTAATAAGTGTAAACGACTTGTCTGTTTTGGCATTGTTCATTTTACCACTTGATTCGATTTATGTATTTTTTATTTTTATTTAGTTTGTCTTTTAACTGCAAATGCGAGACGAAGTCCAAAATAAACAAGATTGAGCTAAAATAAAAACGACAGGAGCTTTGTTCTGATAGCTTCGAGTTTATTTATTCAAAATAGTCCCCTCTGGCCTCGATACACTGTTTGACGTTCATTGACCGGAATGTCCTTCAGGATGTCGATACAAGTCTTTTAGATGGCCTTTACGGACGCAAAACGTTTTCCTTTCTCGGCCAAATGCAATTTTTCGAATAGGTAGAAGGCACGGGGCGCCATATCAGGCGAATACGGTGAGTGATTGATGGTTAAAATGCGATTTCTAGTCAAAAAATCAGTCACAAGTGTATATCGATGAGTTGGTGCAGTATCATGCAATAAGCGCCAGGTTCCTCCTTCGCGGTATTCAGGGCGAATTCGACGAATGCGATGCAACAAACGCTTGAAAACACCAAGATAGAAAATTGCATTGACGATATGGCCCGTTGGCACGTAGTCCTTGTAGACAATTCCCTTGGAATCTTAAAAAATAAATGAGCATCGACTTGATTTTTGACTTCTCCAAATGCGATTTTTTGAGTGGTGGCTCATTTGGGGCCTTCCATTCGGCACTTTGACGTTTACTTTCAGGTTCATGTTGGAAACACCACCAGTTACAATGTTGTAAAGGAAGTTCTCGTCTTTTCTCGCGTCTTTGATGAGGTATTTCGAATGGAATTCTGAGCAATTTTTGGCCCTCAGTTGACTTGTGAGGAATGAAACGTGCATAGATCTTTCGTAAGCCCAAATGATCAGTTAAAATGCGATAAATCAGTTAAAATTAGATATACAACTCTGAATCCATGAATTTCAACGATGATTTCTGTTCGTTTTTGATAAATTTACGAACAATTTCGATGGAGTTTTCCGTAATTACTGATTTTGGGCGGCCGTATGTTCATTGTCATTTATGTTCTCACAACCATATCTGAAAGGTGTAAGCCACTCATGAACCCTGGCACGAGATAGACAATCATCACCATAAACTTTTTTCATCAATTCAAATGTTTCGGTAAACGTTTTACCGATTTTAAAACGAAATTTGATATTAGTTTTTTGGGCAAAGCTCATTTTTGTACCGAGGACACAAACATACTGACACTTTAGACGCAAAAACTTCGCTTCCACTGAACCGAATGTCACCAAGCTTTCACTGGAAATCAGCTAAAGCTAATCAAAAACATTTTTATGACGCCAGTCTTGTTTATTTTCGACTTCACCTTGTATATTTATTCTTCTGTAAATTCATATATCTATTCGGTTTTTACCTCAGTATGAAGAAATCCATGCATTTTTTCTTGATTAGTTGTAGCCTTTGTCGACCAAAAGCTCAAAGTAAAGGTGCCATACCATAGCGCCATAACCATAACCATAGCATTAACCACAACGATATTTATGTCATCAGTTACTGGTACCATAGCCATAAGCGGCCGATATTGACATGTACATCACATATTTTTGCAGTTTGAAGTGCAGAAAGAAAGAAAAAATATCATCATGAATACGACAATGCAGCAAATCACAATGCACCTCTTTATGGTTACGGCGAAAAACCAAAATTCAATTGGTCTCTCGGGTTAAGGTTATGACTACGGAATTATGGCATGTCATCTCTAATCGATTACAGTGTTGCCCACATATTGGTTCGATCAGCAAAGTTATGGTGTTATGCTTATGGCACCTTTACTTTCCGCTTAACCAGGACCCCGTATGGTGCAACCGAACCGCCGTAGTTGATTGAAATGGTAGTCCCAAACTCGAAATTCTTCTGAACTTTTTACTCTAATTTCTCCCCTTTTTACACTAATTTCTTTGCATAATTTGCTTGCATGGCGGCCCGTGGCCGAATGGGTTGGTGCGTGACTACCATTCGGAATTCAGAGAGAGAACATAGGTTCGAATCTCGGTGAAAGATCAAAAATTAACCCTTTGAAGCACACATTTTATTTACCAACCGCTTTTATGATTGCATGTAATTTTAAGGGTTTCAGGGGTCGCTGATTACGAATCTGAGGTCAGATTTGAGAAATTCAATATGGCGGATACAAAATGGCGGACATATTTTTTGAAAACTTGTTGGATACTCACCAAATTTGATATTAGGGGGTTTTTGGGGTCGCTGATTACGAATTTTGGGTCAGATTTGAAAAATTCAAAATGGCGGATACAAAATGGCGGACATATTTTTTGAAAACTTGTTGGATACTCACCGCCATTTTGTATCCGCCATTTTGAATTTTTCAAATCTGACCCAAAATTCGTAATCAGCGACCCCAAAAACCCCCTAATATCAAATTTGGTGAGTATCCAACAAGTTTTCAAAAAATATGTCCGCCATTTTGTATCCGCCATATTGAATTTCTCAAATCTGACCTCAGATTCGTAATCAGCAACCCCAAAAACCTTATAGTATCATGTCCCATCTTTATACATTATGTACTTTGTTGAAAAATGAATTTTTTCCTGAAAATAGACGATTTTTTCAATTTGTTTATCTGTAATTGTTTATAAATTCACGCAAAACAATTTTCTTAGTTTCAGTTACATTCTTTGATATATTGATTATCATATAAATAAATTTTCTCGGTCCCATTTTCATAAATATCAAATCTGTAGAGAAAAGTTGAGAAAAAAGAAGGTGGGAACCTGGCTTCCCACCATGCTCCTAAGGATTAAGAAAAAGTTGTTTCTAATAACGGTCGCCATTCTGCCATTCGAAGTCGGCTTGAAACTGTAGGTCCCTCCATTTGTGGAACAACTTCAAGACGCACACCACAAATAGGAGGAGGAGCTCGGCCAAACACCCAAAAAAGTGTACGCGCCAATAAAAAAAAAAAAAAAAAAATTTGCTTGCATTTTGTTAATAATTTTTCTTTCCGTCTTTTTCAGCTACATCGAGCAAGATCGCGTATGCGGTTTCTGGACCTGGTTATTTGTCCTCTCCAAACTGCCTGAGCTGGGCGATACTATTTTCATTGTATTGCGAAAACAGCCACTTATTTTCCTGCACTGGTACCATCACATCACCGTACTCATCTACTCCTGGTTCTCGTACACAGAGTACACTTCATCGGCGCGTTGGTTCATCGTAATGAATTACTGCGTACACTCGGTGATGTACTCATATTATGCGCTAAAGGCCGCGCGCTTCAATCCACCTCGTTTTATTGCTATGATCATCACTTCGCTACAACTGACACAGATGATTGTCGGCTGTGCTATTAATGTGTGGGCCAACGGTTTTCTCAAGACACACGGCCGCCAATCGTGCAACATCTCTCAAACGAACATCAACCTCTCGATAGCGATGTACTTCAGTTACTTTGTGCTGTTTGCACGCTTCTTCTACAAGACATACTTGTCGCCAGCAGGCAAAAAGAGTCGCCGCATGGCAGCATCGCTGGCAGCACAAAATACCGCCAAATTGTCATCATCCACCACTACCTTGTCAACGCCACTGCTGTCCGAGAACGGCAACAGTGCAACGAACGGTGGTGCCATCAACGGTGCAGCGTTACTGCGGAAGCCAAAAGTGCAGTAAGCAGCGGCAACGGTGATAGAAAATGTTATATTGTATTTTTGGTGGGGCGTTTCAGCGGGTGCCGTAAGATTAGTCAGAGATTGAAATGTAGTGTTTTTTGTTTTTTGTTTAATTCGAGCAAAGTATAAGTCAAAAGTTAGTAGTCAAGTAGTCAGTTTGATGAAGATTGGGTCAAAACGTAAACGTAGTTGTAATGGATGAAGAGACGATGGAGGAAACGGAGCGCAATGCTTTAAACAAAATAGCCTGGAAACTAATTGAGTTTGTTGTATACATTAAAGTATAAAAACAAATTTGTAATGAATGATTTTTGAGCATTTTTAATCCTAAATATGTATTTGTAATGAGTGTGAATACAAAGGAAAAACAAAAAACATTTAAAAAAACATGAAATTGTAATTTGCACAGTTTCTCATACGTTTTCCTCAAGTCGTATTAGGAATTTTATAAATATATGTATGTACTTTATAAATGTACTTTAAAAAAAAAAAAAAAAAAAATATAGAAGTTTTTCATGGAAAATGTTCAATGAGTCAATGCAAATGTTTCAAAGTGCTTACAGTTATCTATTTGTTTGGAACAAAAGTGAAAAAAAATCTCATACAAAAATATTTAACGTCTGCAAACTTCAATTTACAATTCAAGCAATAGTGTTAATCTGAAAAACAGAGGAAATTTGCTTACATTCGCAATCACAATCGAGCACAAATGCCTACATACTCTGATTTATTAATGTATGCTCCCACTTTCCCCGTCTCGCTCTCTCTCTCTCTGTCGCTCACTGTGAGCGCATTTGGTTTAGTTATTATTAATAACTTATTAATTAGCAAAACAATTAAAAAATAAACAAGCGTTGAGGTTCTAAAACTCTAGATTTTTCAACAAAATACCATTGACCCCTGAGCACAAAGGCATAGATATTCATAAGAACCTACAACAACGTACATTCATGCATACACTCGGTATGTATGTGAATGTATTCCTTAAGGAACAAAGTCAATTGGCACTGACGCACCGAAGGTTTGCGAAAGTATGTAGTTTTCTGCTAAACGCTCGCTGATTTGGGCTAATATTTTTTTAAATATATAATTTCTTTGGTATAAGTTCAGCGAAATTGTTGGAAAAATTACGTATCATACATACGTATGTATTAGTAGTGGTGCGTCAGTGGAGTTTCGGTTAAAATCGTTTACAATATTTGCATTTCTTTTTTTATTTTTAAAGCTGGCAAATGGCTGATAAAAGTTGTGTTCACTTAGCACAAATTTAAGCTTTGAAATTTACAATACATTGAAAGAGTTAAATGAAAATAGCTGAAAAAAAAATATGTTTTCAGTTTTTTAAGTAATAAAAGATAAATATACAGTTCAGGCGCTAAAAAATTACAGCAGAAACAATAAGAAAATATTTTGTTTCCGTTTACAAGTGTTTATGATATTCTTTTGCGCATAGCACACGGAATTCGCCGAGCGTAGTTGGTTTCGTTAAAAACAAAAAAGAAAAAAAAAGAAAAAACAACTAAATAAAGTCATAATTGGATATTAAAAAGTACATCTTGACAAAACATCTTATTTTATTTTACCAAATGAACAAATCCTAATCCTACTTAGATAAATTGAATATTTTAAAGCATCTTTCATTGAAATTAACTTTTAAGCTATAACTAAGAATATTTAGAATTTGACTAGTGCATGCAGTTTCAGCAATTTAGTGATTTACAGTTAGAGAGTGCTAGCTTGATTTGAGATGTTTTGTCAAACGTGCACAAGCGTGAGCAGAACTTAAAAAACGTAAGCTTTTGTGTTAATAAGTTAAAATAATTATTTTATGTTCTACATTCGTGCTTTAAACTTTGCAACTACTGGTTATTTATTTTAAACTATGTTTTCGATTTCTGCCTTGAAAAGAGCGCCTCATAAAAACTAACTGCCGTTAGGAGGCGACGTAAAACTGTAAGTCTCTCCATTTGTGGGGAAAACAGCAAGACGCGCACACCACAATTTAGCAGGAGAGTGTGAGCGCCAAAGATCCGAAAAGGGTGTAAGCGCCAATTATACACACACGCACACACACATATATATGTGTATATGCATATATGTATTTTCGATTCTTAATTATTTTCTAAAATTGTGTTAGTACACGTTAAAACATTGAAAAGGCACTGAATATAATTCAATTAAAATTCCAAAAGTACTCTACGCACCGCTTAAAGCGGAAATTATGAAGATGCATACATGCATATGTTGTTTCTTTTTGTTCTCTTTTCATTCACACTCCATATATTCCCCACTTTTTAGTACTGCATATGTACATAAACTAAAAATAAAAATATAAAAAACTGTATGTATGCATTTACATTTCTTTAACCAAATGGCTAACTGTAATATTGATTTCTTTAGTTTTTGTAAAGTTATATACGTATACTCGTACATACTATTGTTATTGTGGGTGGGTCACAATATTTAATTAATTACTCTTTACATATACATATACATCTGTATGTATGTATGTTAAATATTTAATTTTAAGTATTGTATATTTATATGAAACAATGTCAAAAACCAAAATACAAAGATGGAACAACAAAACCAACCGAAAAAGTCCGCAAGCAAATAAAACAAATCTCTACATACATACACACGTAATATACATACATATACATATATACCTACTTACATTTAGTAAGTTGTTGAAATGCAACAGAGCAGGCAAAGAAGAAATGTGAAAAGGGCGCAAATATTTTTATTTCTTATTTTTACAAGCGAACAAAAACAACATATATGAACTAAATATTACAAACAAAAACAAAATAAATTTATTTAAAAATGGAAATATGTAACACGGATTTAAGTGAGAAATAAACCTGTAACAGAACATAACAAAAACAAAAATCGTTTATCTACTGTAATATTGGGTTTACACAAGGCAATGCTCCGAAGACAATGGAAAATACGTATTAAGTGTCCAAAAGGAGAAAAATTGGTTGCGTAGTCTAGGCGTCCACACAGTTATAAAGGCAATGGACGTCAAAGCAACCACCGTTTAATTTTTCTTTTTTATTAATTTCGATTCCTACAAATTACCTATTCTAACTTCCAAGGCGCATTCCTTAAAGGTGATGGCACTAGGCCAACAACAATGTTCTGTACGTTTGATTGTCAAAGCAAAGTATTGGGAAACTAGGAAACAAATAATGAATTTGCCTTGTTTCATTCTGAGCTGACAACCACATGGGCACGGCGAAAGAAAAAAAAACAAATCAGCTGATTTACCAACATCACCTTTAATAGATTCGCCTTGCTATTTCGGAAATTACAACGAAACGTCGCCGAATTTGGCAGTTACGTCATATTATTTGCCAAATTTACTGTCTACGAAATATCATAGCGTGGCAATGAAAGAATTGTGAATGTATTAGTAAAAAAGCGTAAATGTATTGCTATTGTATTTGCGAAACTGTCCCGTGTAAATGTCAAGCAATGGTAAGTAGGCGCCATGGAAGACCCGGCGTTTCGACTACTCTTTCCCTAAACCCAACTTCAACAGGCTTTTCAAGACCAACATCCCGTCAAGAAAAGAATAGCAAACTCAAAGACCATACAGAAGAGGTACAAAAACGGATGAATCCAAGCTAGAATATAAAGTAGGCTATGGAGTAGGCGGCCTCGCGAAATCCTCAACCATCTGTGCGATCCTTCTGCCAGAAAAATGTGAAACACAGATGACGGTCTAAACAGTAAGAAGGCGTTGTTGCTAAGCAACGACAGGTGCGCATGCCCACTACTTAGGACTGGTGGTGGCAGTCTAATCACCTACCCTATCAGAAATCAAAATAGATTAACGAAACCAACGCAAGACAAGTCTTGTCGAGGCCCTATGCTCCCGAGAGGAGTGAACAAGGAAAACAAAATGCAGTTTTTTGCAAAGAATTAGGTTTAGAATTATCTGTCCGACTTCCGGACTACTGTAGCGTCTACCAGGCAGAAGTCTTAGACATAAAGGAGGTAGTTGTGTACCTTAAAGAACTGCGTTACATATCTTATCGGACAGCTAGGCGACCATCAAATTAATGGAGGCAGTTAAGATCAAAAGTTGCTTAGGAATGTCTGGCAGCTCTAAATGATTTTAGCACCACCTTCAGTGTCAGCCTTATATGGGTTCCGTGACATAGAGATTTTTGAATAGAGAAATTGCAAGGCCTATGAGCTAGTCAGAAAGAGCTTGAAAACAGAGGCAATATTGCAAACCCTATGGCAACTTGCAAATTAAGGATAAAAAATAATACTCTCCAGCAGGCCAATAGGTCATGGAGAGAAGAAAATATGTACATGTGTTACAACCAGGCTAATTTGAGCGCAAATAGATAAGAAAAGGTCAGGAGAATTGCTTAACCTCTCAAGAAGAGAGAACATCTCGGAGATCGTAGCTTGTGTCATCGGCCATTGGTTGTTAGGTAGGCACTCTTCTAGGATAGAAGTATTTTCTCAGGAATACTGCAGAAGTTGTAGAGACGAGAAAGTGGAAGAAACAGTAGAACGCTCGCTCTAAGTGTCTAAGTATCCAGCCTTAGTTAGGAGTTTGTTAGGAGATTAGGAGATTGTTAGGCAAATACAATTTTGACTCTCTCACAGAACCAACCGGTGTTGGGATAAAACCTATCCTACGCTTATAAGAGACTCTAACCGGTTCCAGGAAAATAAATAGTAAGATTCCCATGCTACACAGTGATATCACAACGGGCCTACATGGTCCGTAACCTAAGATTTGGGAACGGTTTATAAAGATTAAGAGGAAAGTTTAAGCTTTCCAGGCATATACATACATATGTATGAATATTTGTATATTTGTATATTTTTCGAGGCGGAGTTAAGAATTCAGAAATATATTTTTCCTTTTGACTTACGTCAGTTAAATCTGCACTATAAACACTGTTGAGTTGCTCGTAACGTTGTATTTAGAAACCTTCTTACCCCGGGCAATACTACACGGTTGATTGAAGCAAATTTTTAGTTGATTAAAGGATCGATATCGCTTTTCCCGAGTCTTACGTGGCCTTTAATGCGGGGTGACGGTATGTCGTTAAAATATTCTAGCAACGAAAACATTCTCGAGCACACACACTCTTCTGGAATACCATGTTGTTTGTGCAACGGCAAAAAACGTTCCCCATAATTTTTTGGAGAAGGCTACTATACTGACAGTCCTTTCGTAAATCAAATCGCAAAAATTGCACTAGTGGGGTATTATAGGTTTGGGCAATAAAATAGGTATATTTTAGAACTAACCAAGTCCCACTGTGCTTAAAATTTCAACGTGTAGCTGGATAACAAGTATTGTACAAAGTGGCGCAAAATTAATCATCCAATTTCGTTTTCGAATATTTTTTTTACTGAATTAAAAAAATGATTTTGAGTAGTGGAAATCATTATTTGGCCCTTAAAGTACGTTTACATATGCATTAATTACCAATAAACCCACAAAATTAATCTACCCGTTCACAAATGGCAGATTACCTGCAAAATTGACAATCAGCTGTCAATACTGTTGCGAAAGGTTTTTCTTCATAGAAATTATTTTGGTGGAATATTTCGGTGTTTTTGGTTTGTTTAACTATTATTAACGATATGAAGAAAATACAATGAGAGGTAATAGCTAATTTAAATGTGCAATTGGCTGCTAATAATAAACAGTTCGAGGAAATCCAGATGCGACGTTTACTGCGGTTTCAAAAAATTATGACAGGAATACGCATAAGAGGACAAAACGTTTATGGACACACGCTTTTTTCTGTTATATGAATGCATAATTAATAACACCTAACAACAATTTTATTAGAATTTCGTCTACAAACTTCTTTTCTCTGCCGGCATCCATTTTATTTACTTTTTACTTTGACGTTTTCCTTTACACGCGTAAAAATAATGATCTATTAAACAGAAAACACAGGTTTGTATGTCAAAAACTATGGTTATTATCTAGGATTATTTTATACTCTCAGATTTTGGGAGAGAAATTTTGGGAAATCACGCTTTTTAATTACAAATTGTGAGTTAAGCACGAAAAAGTAGGTCATCTACTTATGTAGGTATATGTGAATATACATATATTACTACGCGCCCCATTGCTTGTCTGTTTTTATACTACAACTGTCTAGTTCACAAGTGTCAAATATGACTGACGAATGACGCCAGTTGCAAAAATTATAAATTATAACCCGATCGATTAATTATGCTCCACTTTGTACCAGGTGTTTTTTTGGAGTGAAACTTCTTAGGCGTCGATGGACGAGAGAGAATGGAGAGTAAAATTTTAAGGCCATGCAACGTTTTGGGCATTTTCGTTCCGCGAGAGAGAAAAAATATACAACGTAGAGGAAAAGGAGAGAAAGAGCTATACCTTATATATCTTAGATAACTTTGGTTATTTTTCCTGAGTTCTTCCTTGTGGTTGCTAATTTCTAGTGAGAAATAACACTGCCTACTTTTTGGCGCTTGTTTGTTGGTGCAAACTTGTAGGGAATATATTTTTGGTGCCTCTTGTTTGGGGCGTATATTGGTCCCAATTTTTTTGGCGTTTTTTTGTGCCTCTTTTTTGGCGCTTATTTCCGTTTTCTGGCTAGTGCTTGTGTGTACTATAAAGTACTATCCATTCCGGCGTCGGATTTATTGGTATTGCTTAGCGGTAATTTGTGCCGTTGCTGCGGTCCTGAAATCGCTGCGTTTGTGCGGGTGATAAACGCTCGGAGTAGTGCACGTTGTTCCCACGGTTTGTGTCCAGCGTTTACCTTCTCCGTTTTTTGTAAAATTTGTTTATTTGTGTTCTCTGCAAATGCTGTGAATTTATTTAGATATATATTATTTCTTTCTCTCTCTCTCTCTCTCTCTAACTCACTCTCTCTCGGGTATCTCCCTCTTTCTTTCTCTGGCTTGAAAGTTTCACTTCTATTATGTGTACTATGCACACGCCCTTTTTTATTTTTAGCTGGATGGGAACTATCGATAGCTAAAACTATGGACAACTGAAAATGCAAGCTGTGTTGACATTTCTAGTTTCCACGAGTCGGTTCTACGTTACCGAAACGACCCGGAATTATATCCGGCCAAGAACTGTCACTCCAGCAGCATTCCTCGTATGTAAATATGGGTAATGTTTATGCTGCCACAACAACAATAAGACATCAGGAATCGCTTAACGCTTGCAATTGTGCAAAATTAGTTAAAAAATAAATAAAGGTGTGCGCGAAGTGTTCAAAATGACGCCTAAATGACGATTCGTTGTCGTTTGGCCTTTTCCGTAAGGATCTTGGCTTAAAAATAAATAAATAAATAATTGGCGCGTACACTTCTGTTAGATGTTTGGCCGATCTCCTCCTCCTATTTGTGACGTGCGTCTTGACGTTGTTTTACAAATGGAGCGACCTACAGTTTCAAGCCGACTCCGAACGGCAAATATTTTTTATGACCGTTTCGTCCCGTAGTATCGTAGAAGGTTCTTTCATCGTGGCAGCTGAAGAACATTCCATTAGGAATTGCAATTCGCAAATTTTAATTTGTGTTTATTTTTTACTTTGCAATCAGCTGTTTTTCTCACTTGCAAATTCTTACACGTAAAAACTTGCAACTTCCCCTCAAAATGGAGTCTAATTTTTCGCTCTCACTTTCCCCTGCAAGTTTTTTTGGGTTCATGAACATCAAAACGTGATAATGTGTAACAATTGTTATTGTTATTTGTAATTGTTATTGTAACAATTCTTACAAACTATACAAATGTTTATACTACTACAACAACAACAACTGATGATAGCATTTTTGGTCAGTTCGTAATAAACGGGCACGCTTGCTAGCAAGTAGCGTTGAATAGTTGCAATTTTTTTTTTTTTGTTTTTTTTTTTTTGTGCTAATTTCAATTTGAATTTTTATATTTTTTGTACTTGTGGATTGAATTTTCACTATGCACTGATTTTAATTTTTGTTTGTAATAAAAATGAAATGTTTTTATGTAATATGGATTGCATTACCTCTTTCAATTATTTTTTAACGGTTTTTTGTTTACCGCGCTTCTTTAAGAGACGTATCTACGGTGTAAAAAAAAGAAATGGGTGTGGGTATGTTCAACAATGCATTATAATGCGCAACATACCATTTCAGAGTGAGCAGTGCGTTCAAAAATGCAAATGTGGCAGTACTGCAAATGCAACGCGTTCTTAAACGTCATTTTTGTATCAAAAGTCGTGCATTATTTGCAGCAAAAATTTTCACACTGCCAATAAATACGCTAGTACAATGTCTGACGAAAAGTGGGTATTTATTTATTTATTTTAGCTTTTAATACAAAAATTTATGAAAAATACGATATTTAAACTTTATATTATTATACTTTTCTTGGTTTTAGTGATTAATTTAGTACATCGGAGATAAAATTACTGCTCAGAGTCCGACTGAGCATGGAGAACGAGTTCACGCCGGGAAGGAGGAAAAAAGCGTGCTCTGGGCTAAGGTCGTAGATGAAGTAAAAAAATTTAATAAAGATTTAAAAGTATATAGAAACATCGCCCAGCGAAAATTTTCTAATTTACTCATCACATATAAGCGAATAAAAAAAAGAAACAATACATCCGGTAGAGAATCAACTTCATGGCTTCACTACGAAGACTTTGATGAGGTTTATGGTACCAGGCACTCAATCAATGTGCCCACTCAAAATTTACAAAGCTCAGTTGAGCTGCCGATGTCGATATTAACGGAACCTAATGATGTTGAGCCATCAAATTCTCCACAAACTTCAAGTCGTACAACCGCACAGTCTCGAAAAACTTATTTTTGGGTATTTTCCGTTTTGATATTAAACTTTTGACAAGATATGTCCTTCTTTTAAGCTTTACACGGTTTTTTTTTCTCTTAAATTTAATACAAGAGTATCGGTTTTTTCCTCACATATGTACATCGTCCATGACCAAACTTAGTAACAATTCCATTTTACTGCACAGCGCGTTCATAAATGCAACAAATCTATTTGCAATTTTTCAACAAATCTATCAGTTGCATGAATTGTCACATTGACAGTGCTGCCAGCGCTGCACATTATAATGCGTTTCTGAACATAGCCTGTACTAGTCAACGCTAATCATTAGAGCGTAATCGGCTGCAACAAGCACCTAAATGTATGCATCGATTCCTTATTCCTACTTAAAGCATAGGTATGCATTTATACACACAATTTCCAATTGCATTTTACCCCATCAACATTTTAAAATCACACGAAATAGTCAAAAACAAACAAAAACACTTATTATTTAATTAAATTTGAATTTATTATTATTTTTTTTTAATTTAAACCATTAAACATCTATTATTTTTATTGTTGCTCTTTACGTAAGTATATATTTAAATTCTTGCACAAATGTATTTCAATAATTATTTTATGTATACGGACCATTAAAAGGTACTAGGAAGATTTCAAGTTTATTTCTTGTTCGGTATCTTTAGGGTTATTTTTGTGTATTTGAATGCATGATTCTACATCTGTGTAAGATTGTATGATATTTTATACGAAAAAACTACTTCAGTGCAGTGGAAGATATATTAAAAATAAAAAAGTTAAAATCCAATATAAATTCAAATTTTCCAGAACTGCTAAACTTTTCGATTGTGGCATTATAAATTAAATCCGCTAAACTCATAGTCTCTGCCATATAAACGCAATCTGATGGAAAGCTCGGAATTGAATGAAATAAAATACTACCTCGTTTATTCTCCACTATTTATGTGAATACACTCGTTACCTAGTGCCGCATTCGCAAAATGATATAATATTTCGAACCGAGTTTCATCCGATCACGAATAGTGGCGCAGGCCCGATTAGTTGAATATTTTCTAGTTTTCTACCGATTGCTTTCCTTCTATAACTACATTCCGTTCAGGTTTTTTCACATTTATGGGTTATGTGTATGCTTTGTATACAAAAATCCGACTATTTGACTTCAATTAGTATTGCATTAGTTCATTATTAATGTGAAATATTCATGTTATTCATGTATAGGCATACTAAAAGCAGCAGTGAATCCTATTAGTGCATTAAATGAACCTATCTCTCTCTCCATACAAGAGAGACGATCTAAATAAAAAGTGTTGTAATTGAGGCGGTTGAACTTTTTATATATAATATTATGGAAAGACTTTAAAAAATTCCAACTTGTGAATACCTCTTCCAAATTTCTTAGAAATCACTGAAGATCTTGAGTATCCTTTATTATTCGAATTCTATTATACATCGTTCAAGATCAGTATCAAATTACACTATTTCATAACACATACCTATGAAATATTATATCTAACGACGGATGTGTAGAATTTCTACATTCAATCATAATATCCACCATGGTTGTTTATACTACATTTAATGTTTGAGCATGACTGAAGTTTTATATATATATTTAGATGTAATTTCATTATCACACTATTATGTGTTACTATTTTGTTGAAAATTTGGGTTTATATTTTCTAATATGAATTATTAGATGTAGTTTTTTTTTCTATTATTAACTTCAAGTTTTTAATGTCCTTCTGTTATTTTTCTGTCTTGCCGTTGTTTTTGTGTTGGTGCTATAGTTGTTTATGATGATGCTGCTGAAAGCACAATATATTAAATTCAATTTTAAAATAAAGATAAACAATGATTAAAATGATGAATTGAAAATGATTATATGCAATTGGAAAAAGAACAATCCTAAGATTTAGTGTGGTTTCATTGAAAAAGCTTCTTGGCCTCCCGATAACTTGCGTTTGCCGCTGGTGGCGTAAGCATTACAGTTGTTTTTGGCAAAATACACGGTAGTGGCATTTGTATTTGCATTTTCAGTAGCGTTGATATTTATTGGTGCTACGTTATGCGCTTTATGGATGTTGGTTTTTTATATTGTTACTACTAGCGATGCCACTTGCAGCCGCAGTGTCAATTCATTTCTTACCGGGAGGCTGTAGCGGTTGGCCGCGATCTTTTCCACGTAATTTGATGCCAATTACACGCTCAATTTTGCCCAAAATCAGGTTGTTTGGAATGCCACGACCCGCTTCGTAGTCCGTCACTACCTGTTGTTTCTCGCAGATTTTCTGAAAATTCATATAATTAATAAAATAAAGAATAATTATAAGAAGTGTCAGGGCTTACTGTCGCCAGATCCTTTTGACTGAGACCTTTCGACTGCCGACCTTGCATGATGAGTTTACCAACGTCAAGGGGAATTTTGTCGTGCTTTAGCTCTTCAGTCTCACGATCCAATTTGGCAGTATTCTTTGTGGTTACATGTTGCTTGTTGGTGCCCGCTCCATCTAAAAATTATTATTAGAAATAATGTAAACAATATTTATTAACACTTAAACTTTTACAAAATATCTTTCAAAATTTAGTTTAATTTTAATATCCACGTATTCTTATTTCACAATATTGTTCTTGTGTTCCAGCAAAAATTACAGCAATGAGATAAAAAAAAAGTCCCATGCGACCTCCTACTGAGTTGTCTGAGCCATTTTGATTAGCGATTTCATAAGCTGATGAAACGCCGAACTTAAGTAAATGAAGTACCAATTGGCAAGATAGACGAAAACAATAACATTCAATGCCGGGTGTCTACACTTTTACAAAAATGCATATACATATATATTCATGTATCTACGTATATATTATATATAAATGTTTGACAGGTTGTAGAACTATAGCACCACGTAGACTACAACGCACAGACCGCATAAATCGATATACATATAAGAATGTATATTTTTAATATAGTAACTTTTACCCCGGCACCCCTCTGCCAAAAAAGACATCGTGATAAACTTACTCACATTTTTGTGTTGTTTCTACGGGTACTCCTTGACGTCTCGCAGTATTAACCACTGATTCCGACTTGGCCGAGCTGCCTTTGGGCGCCTTCTTGCGCAAAACAGTCACTGTGTCCCAATCAGACATTTTACCTTTGATAATTTTTAACTCCAACCACCTATTGCTAATTTAGTGACAAATCTGAAGCACTGTATGTCTAAAGTACTCGAATTTATACTGCTGAAACGTGCTGTATACGAAAGTTTAAAAAAGTCCATTTATAGCAAGTTAGGATATTAAGCAAGTGCTTAGCTTTGATTTACTTACCTTTAAACGAATAACAAATGTTTCATACAGATTTATTCAAAACTTTCTACGGCAAAATATTTTTCGATTCCAGAAAAGTCGAATAAATGACGATATTTTTACTGATTCCATTTGACAGTTCATCATTTCGCGTGATTTTTCACATACATCGTTGCCAACTTCACATGGAATTATGCATACCACTGCTAGTGA
This sequence comes from Anastrepha fraterculus, assembly GCA_037575425.1. Lineage (NCBI taxonomy): Eukaryota > Metazoa > Arthropoda > Insecta > Diptera > Tephritidae > Anastrepha > Anastrepha fraterculus. Next base: position 6,522 of record JAYXIM010047220.1, on the reverse strand, counting down.
TGTATAAGTTACATAAAAATTCGAAACCGGATACTGTAAAAAAATGCGAATGCATGTATTTCTATTTTAACTCTATCAACACATGGTTAATATATGTATGTCGGCGTTATAAGTCAAGAAGAAGGGCATAGACCTAATATTATATATTAAACCTTATTTTGGCATATTTTGTGATAACTTGATTTTTTTTTTCATATCCAAAAAGAAGTGGCATAATTTTTAAATTTTGAAGGCACAATTTAGATTTTTTATTCGGCCTAATTGCATTTTTAATTTTTTTTATTGCATAGTTCTTAGTTTAATTTTTGACAGTAAATGTTTTGAATAATACGGTAAAATGGCATTGCGTAGGTTAACTTCTCATCTTTTGATATTAGCGTAGATTCTCAAGAAAAAAGGGATATATATATATATATACCAAATTTATATTTCTTAATTTAAATTACGGTTATAAGCCAAAATACATTAAAAGCTAGAAGCGTCAAGTCTATAATTAGAATCTAATTTAGAAATTGTAAGTGAAACTAAAACATAGGTCCAAACAGCAAATCGTGCAGATTAATTTAAAAAAAAAGTGATCTATTTTGTCTTAAAAACAATGCTTTCAAAATATCGAAAAATATTAAAATTTCTTAAGAAAATCCAATTCAAAAACGCACGGCAATGACTACATTGCATCAGAGTTATCATCATTGAAGTATCCACCCATTACATCTGTGGATACTGAAAGCATAAATTATTTTTTTCACTAAGGTGCTGTACCTGCGGTAGATGCCTTCATCGACGAGACGATACTGCACTCTGTGGTGGACTATGAACGCTATGACAGCACCGCGATCATATCATATCTGTGCACGTTATAGCCATCCCTGGTTATCAGAGAAGAGCTAGCGTGCAGCTTGGTTTCTTGGACCGCAGCTATTGGGATTCCGTGTCGGCTCATAAAATCGACTATCTAGTCTACCTTGCCCGTTAGTCCGTTACAGTTTAATTGTAGAAGCTTGAAGCTTCTGGGCAAGGCTGCTGTAACTCGGAGTGTGAGAGACGCGTGTGGTTGCCTACGTTGGGCTTGCTGTGCGTTCCGCTGTTGTTGTTGCGGCCTGATGGTGGTGGGCGGTCGCGCTACGGAGGGCGGTTGCGGGTGCAGAGCTCTGCAGCAGGGGGCAACGTAGTGGCGGGAGCAACACGTGGCCACATATCGTGTGGAAAACTCCCTATGTGACTTAGGGCCTGAACAGGTCTTATAGTGGCTCCACCCGTTGCACTTAACCGAGGTGGAGTCCGGGTGGAGCCGTTTATGGCAAACGCAGCAATGGCCCGGGGTTGGACTCAATACCAGCCCTGAGGGGAAGTATTTGAAGTAAGATTGCTGCAAGGAATTGCTCCTGTGAACGGTGCACTAGACAGGGCTTGTTTACTGGGGCGGCAGCCCTTGGTCGGGAAAACCCCGAGTCATTGCGGTAACGTAGAACCGGCTGCCATTGAAATGTTATTTATATTTTTTCCCGATTAAAAAATATCATAAACTCCTTTCACTTTTTATTTATTGCTCAAAAACTTACACAGTCATTTCATGGCAGTCTAAACGTTAAATTTGAATAAAAATTGTTTTTTTTTTTGTTTTTCTCAAGCAAAAGCGTAAGTAACTAATGTATTAACTTCAAAAGTACAGTCACTCACACCTTATTTGATGCCGATATGATTTTTTTTTTAATATTCTATATTTCATAATATTTTGCGAATATGGAAAAACATCTTATTTATTTTGTTGTATTTCATTTCTCAATATACATATAATACAAAAAAGTATAAACTCATTTCATTGTAATGCAAAAAAACAAACAAAAACATACAGAGAATTAACACCGCAGCTTAAATAATACAGTCAAAAATATTCGGTCTTTTATTTCTAATTTTGAAAATTTTAAGGTATTTAGTACCTTTTTGGGTATCCTTTATCAGTTATAGCTTGAAGTCTACGTGACATGAAGTCAACCAATTCTATGTGCATTCTGAACTAATTTCATTCCACTCTGCAAGTATCGCCTTTTTCAGAGCAGATTTATTATGGATGTCATATTTTCTTATATTTGTCTTCAAAACTAGCCACACAATTTTGTTGACGTTCAAATCCGGTGATTGTGCAGGAGTTTCTATAATTTGGCGACATTAACTATGTTTGTACTATTTGTGACTTGTGCTTAGGGTCATTATCTTGATAAAAGCGAAAGTCATCTTCAATTTCTAATTTTCTAGCGCTTTGAACCAAATTCTCTTGCAGAAGTTTTAAATAAACATATTTGTTTATTGTTTCTTCGATAATAGTTAAATTTCCAACTCCTTTGATGGCATGCAAGTCCAAACCATGCCACCGCCATGTTTTATTTTTACTTCGTTTGCAAAAAGTCAGGTCAGGCGCAAACTGCAATCTCTTACTTTTATTCTTTGCACTTACGAAAGGTTTATTACGGGCTATTCTACCATTTAAATTTGCAAAAAGTATGGCCCTCCAAAGTGCTGGGATTCTATTTAGATGGTCACGCGCAAACTGCAATCTCTTACTTTTTTATTTTTATTTTTTATTTTTAAAAGCTTACTTGATAATAAAATTAAAAGTAAACTAAGCAAACGCAGCGCTAGCAGCAGAGGCTTTCGGCTCTCTGGTGATGTACTATATGTTGAATCAGATAGGATGGAGTAGGTCGGTGTCCTTCAGAAATTTGTAAATATTTTTGATGTTTTCTTCAGTGACTTCTTTTAGAAGTAGAAGAGGATCGGTGTTGCTGAAGTGGTGATGCCTTTGACAAGCAAGTTCTGGGCAGGATACCAGTAGGTGATGTACACTGACTGTCGCTTGGCAGAAGGGGCAGGTGTTGGATGTATTACCCTGTAATAGGTGTACGCTGGTAATTATGGTGTGCCCAATACGGAGTCGTGTGTAGTGGGTAATGTGGTTGGTGGGTTAGGGTTGATATTGGAATAATGGTGTTTGTAATACGACCATTCACGAAGTAACTTAGTTTGCCTCTGTTCATGAATAAGTCGGTGTATGTCGCTAGGTAGGATGACTTCTGATGTGACTGATGGTGTAATGGATATGTCTTTGGTAATTGTATCTGCCAGTGTGTTACCCTGGATGCCAGAGTGCCCAGGTATCCACATAATTTGCTACCCCGATGGGTTATTAGTATGTTTTTGATACTGTCGATTATTTTGCTTGATTTTTTGTTGTTTTTAATGGCTTGGAAGCAGGACAAACTGTCGGAGCAAATTATTCTTTGCACTTACGAAAGGTTTATTATTTATATTATTATATTCTATATTACCATTTAAATTTGCTTCACGCAATATTTTTCAAACAGAGCGCTTTTTGCTGGATTTTTCTTCGCTTGGTGCTCTAACCACTGACACTCTTTCTCTGTGAAAGTTTTATTTGATGCCTTTTTCCCTTATTTATCACACGATTTTCATGCATGAAGCGTTCAATAATGTGCTGAATTGTTGACAAACTTAAAAGTAAACTTCAGCTATTTTACAATGCTTTTTTGAAATGCTCCAAAACTAATTCACGTTTTTCTATGGAGGTACGCGGTCCCATGGTTAAAAGAAACAAGCGTTCATAAAATTTAATATTCCCTTAATGTCAAACTCACTCTATAAACAAAACATTCGTTGTGTATTCAAATATCCACAGCTTCGTATTATAAGCTCTATGCCATGGGCCGCTATCTTGCTGGAAGGTATAATGACCCGAAAGCCCAAGTTTATTGGCGATAGCTCTTAAGTTCTCCTTTAATATTTAAATACAAAGCCGATGGTCCAATTTATCACTAATTGCATGCTACCGACACCGTTTGCACTCATGCATTCCCAAGCATTACCTTGCCATCACAGTAACTGAACGCATTGTGTTATTAGGGTGTATCTCGAAATTCACTTTTCGACTCATTTTATTAGCACAATCTGGCCCGGAAATGCTTAATTTAGTCTCATCACTAAATTAAGGATTTTCCAATAACAGTTGTTATTTTCAGCGTGATTGCGCTCTCCAGAAATGATTACCGATTTTTTATGACTGGAATTGGATGGTATTGATCTGGACAACGTTTATTTTCAACAAGACGGCGCCACGTGCCACAAAAGCAACGAAATCATTGATTTTTTACGGGAAAAGTTTCCGGACCGTGTTATCTCTCGAAGAGGTGAACACAATTGGCCACCAAGATCTTGTGATTTTACACCTTGTGACTTTTGTCTTTGGGGCCACGTGAAAGAGACGGTCTACGCCAACAGCCCAGCGTCGATTCAAGACCTCAAAGATGGAATTGTTAGGCTATCGAGGACATAGGGCAGCCACTTTGCAATTCCGTTGTGGAAAATTTCATGAAAAAGATATTGTCCTGTAAGCGTGGACGTGGTGGTCATTTGACTGATGTTGTTTTCCACTATTAACGGCATACCTTCCTCTTTATAATGAAATAAACATCCGATCATTTATATAAAAAAATAGCATTTTCCTTTGAATATCAAAATAACACCTCTGTTTGGAAAACCCTTTATCACTTTTGACCAAAACTCGTTGTCACGGTCAATGTACGTTTTTGCGAATTCGAAACGCTTTTTTCGGGCTTTTTTCACCTATAAGCGGCTTAAGTCGTGGAGTTCGCTCATTATATCCAGCAGCTCTAAGCATTCTCCCTACGGTTTCATAATTAATGTTTATTCTGCTAATCTCAGCGATATTCCTATTAATTTCTGGGGCAGAAGTGCGTGGCGCTCGCTTCATTTTTTCTAGTAATAAGGGCCTTATCTTTGCAGACTTTCCTGATCGGTGTTCTAAATTTAACGAATTCATCTGGAAAATGCTGTGGATGGTTGAAATGATTCTTTTTGTCGAATTCGATATCTCTTTCAATGTTTTTCCTTCATTTCGTAAATTAAATATTATTATTATTTTCTTTTTTTATTCCAAATAATAATGATAACCTATTGTATAATCAAAAGAAAAATAAGTTTTAAACTCCTAGATAAATACAAATGTATGTTAGGATAATGCTAAATAATCTAATTTTATCATAACTTTGTAAACTCCTATGTTAAAATGATTTTGGGCAATAAATGAATGAATGAATGAATTAAATATTATTTTTCTTTCCTCCAAAGTAATTTCTTTTGATTTTCTACTCATTTTTAAGCCACTTCTCGTATTTTATTATATGTTAAGTGAAAACTAACGAAACCATTGAATAAATGTTAAAAGTCTATTGCGATTTAAAATTCCGAATACTTATGTGATGTAAAGCAAGGCGAATCTATTAAAGGTGGTGTTGGTAAATCAGCTGATTCGTTTTTTTTTTCTTTCGCTGTGTCCATATGGCTGTCAGCACAGAATAACACAAGGCGAATTAATTTTTGTTTTCTACTTCTCCAATACTTTGCCGTGACAATCAAACGTACAAAAACATTGTTGTTGCTATAGTGTCACCACCTTTAATAAATGCGCCTTCGATGTGAAGTCAAGTCGATTCATGCAATTTACTCATAAATCTTTTCGTTTTTTTTTAGATGTTGAATTATTTCTTTCACGAGAAAGCTAAGTGTTTATATGTATTAAAAAATGATATTTTGAATGTGAACCCGAGATGAAATAATCTTTTTTTGGACTTTCTCCTACGACAATTAGATTTCCGAATACTCCTGCGAGGTACTGTATGAATAATTGGCGCGTACACCATTTCTGGGTATTTGGCCGGGCTCCTCCTCCTATTTGTGGTGTGCGTCTTGATATTGTTCCACAAATAGAGGGGCCTACAATTTAAGCCGACTCCGAACAGATGGTTTATTATGGGGAACTCTTTCATGGCTGAACTACCCTCGGAGGTTTGCTATTGCGAGTGTGCCGATTGTCCAATGACCGGTAAAAACACAGCTACGAGTTTGGAAGTTGAAATGGTGAAGGGACAAAGGGTTTTCGAAATAGCACACGAAGAAATGAAACATCATCTGCCCTGCGCTTTTCTGAAAAATAAGTTGTGTAATTCCCATTTAACAGTCAAAGGGGCGCCGATGTCTGGGTAGGAGACCTCCGAGACAAATTCAGTCGACTCGTTTCTGATAAGCTCATCAACAATTTCGTTTCCCTCTATGTTCCTATGGCCTGGAATACAGATCAGGGAGATGCTATCAAGATATTTGATCTCCTCCTTACAAGAGTTGATCAGTTTGGATCTGCACCATGACGTCATCATCATCATCATTGATCGCGGCTTAACTATCGGAAGGAAAGTTAATATCTCCATTACTTCTGTGTTCCCTAAGCAGCTTGCATGCCTGCAGTATCGCAAAGATTTCAGCCTGAAAAACACCAGCAGCATTCGGCAGTTTAAAGGAAATAGATGAAGTGGCTGACTTAGAAAAAACCCCTGCCCATCGGGAGTCTGGATCATCTTGAAACCGTGAGTAAAGACAGATGCACCAGCATCGGTACTCCTCGTTCCAGGTAAGATTGCCCTGGTAGGACCC
>JAYXIM010047218.1:0-18299 GCA_037575425.1 Anastrepha fraterculus | reverse complement strand
TGGAGAGTTAGTATGGGAACTCGTTCTCAGATCATAGGTATGGTTGGTTAAAGTGGTGATTCTTCCAGAATCCAACTAGCGCTTTCGCGCCATTTTGTTGCCACATCCTCGTTGCCAAGTTGTTTAACGGTTTTTTACAGCATAACTATATCCAGTCTGTGCGGTTAAGGAACCTTATTAGGTTGTTAACGTCTAAGCCAGATAGTTGTTCGAGATTCTCGAACAGCGGTTGGCCCAGGGTTAACAGTCTGTCCTTCCATAGGGCAGGGCATTCACAGAGGAAATGGAAGATTGCCTCCTTTTTCTCCGGTTGTTTACAACTGTGACAGTATGTATTGTGAGCGATACCCATTTTGGCTGCTTGTTCTCCGATAGACCAAAAGCCAGTTATGACTGCCGTTAGTCTCCAGGCATCCCGTCGTTTCACTCTTATTAATGCCGACGATTGCTTGAGGTTGTAGGTGGGCCATAACGTTCTGCTAATTTTGTATTTCGTCTGGACTTTCCACCTACAGTCAGCGATTCGGAGGTATTTTTGGGAAATTGTGCTCTTGACTGCACCTAATGGTGTGAGTACCGATTCTGCAAGAGCGTTATTCATGGCAGATCCCCCTCTTGCCAGTTCATCTGCTTTTTAGTTATCTTCAATGTTCCGATGTCCCGGGACCCAGATTAAGGTAACTTTATGGTTTTCACTCAAGATGGTGAGGCTATTCCTACTTTGTTCCACCACTTTGGAGGTTGTTGTGGCCGAACCCAGTGCCTGGATTGCAGCTTGGCTATCCGAGAGAATAGCGATATTACCCTTAAAAGAGAAATCTGCGAGTAGTAGCCTGCAAGCTTCCCCAATCGCCAGTACTTCCGCCTGGAAGACACTGCTGGTATTAGGGAGACGCACAGATTTCTCAATTTTAAGTCTGTGAAAATATATACCAGCTCCAACCCCCAGCCCATTTTACTTCCATCCGTATAGACTGTAGTGTCGAAGTTCTTTAGAGAGAATTCCTTATTCCATTCTTCCTTAGTTGGAAAGAGAGTGGCAAAATTCCTATTGAAAGTTACCGTCGGGACGATGTAGTCAGTTCTCACCGAGATTAACTGAGTTTGTCGCAATAATAGACGAGCATGACCATAAGTTTTTTCTCTCCAGCGACCCGCTTCGTTTAACCTAAATGCACTCATGGTTGCCGTCTTCTTAATATCATAGGTATATTGAGTTTAATCTCTTAGACTCCCCCCAGTTCCGATATTTCGTAGAAATATTAGGAAGGGCAATTGGGTATTGTACAGAACTACTTTTATGAAATCACTTGACGAGGCGCCTATGCAAAGTGTTGATACCAGTACTAGCCTCAATCAAACAGTAGAAAAACTCACCCGTAGCTACAAGAAGGCGCTTGGTGCGGCCTGCCCCTTAATCAAGAGCAGAGGGAAACAAAAACTACCTTTTCGAGAAAATGCAAAATTCTACAATTTACGACGCCAACACTAAATAGTGAAGGTTAGAAATAGAAAATAGCGTCCAATATTTATTTAGGTATAATTCTCGAATAGAAACTAAATTGGAACATGAATGTAAAGAAAAGAGTAAAGAAAGCTGCTGTAGCTCTATTCTCATGCAAAAAGGTAATAGGACACAGGTGGGGTCTTTCTTCGAAGAACACGCACTGGCTGTGACCGTTATCAGACCCCTCCTCCAAGCCAACACACACTTCTGACATGGCCAAAATGGAACGCTAGTCGCTCAAAGGCGCTACTTAATCGGTCAAGGAAAAACATTTCTATGTTAGTTAATCACAGGCCACTATCTCATAGGTCGACATGCTCAAAGATCTTAAAGATTGAACGTACTTCATTGAAAATGTTGCAGAAAGCCTACGGCCTTTATCAAAAACACGGGTTTACGAGTGGTATAAGGCTTTTGCAGAGGCACGAGAAGTCGTGGAGGAATTGCCCCGATCTGGTCGCCCATCAACGTCTTCAACGGATGAAAACGTCCACAAAGTCAAAGAAATGGTGCTGGAAAACCATAATTTAAGTTTAATGGAGGTAGCTCGTGTCCTTAGCGTGTCTCACGAATCAATTGGGCATGAGACGCGTGGCTGCTCGACTCGTTGCAAGAGAGTTGAATTCATCGGAAGAAGGTGGCTGAAGACATGCTTGAGCAAGTGATTTCGGACCCAACGTTTATCCAGCGCATCATAACAGGTCATTAGTCGTGGGTATATGAGTTTGACATGCACACCAGTCAACAGACACCTGAATGGCGCTATCCACATGAGCCGAAATCCCAAAAAATCCACGTCAAAATCGGTCAAAAGTGAAAGTATTCCAGTCGTTTTCTTTGATTATCATGGTATCGTGCTCTCGAAATTCGTTCCAAATGGTTCTACGGCAAATAAAAAATATTATTTGGAAGTTATGCGATGTTTGAGAGAGAATGTGCGTAGGAACGGCCCAATTTGTGGAAGGAAAACGCATGGATCTTGCACCATGATAACGCACCGTCTCACAAGGCTCATATTGTGAACACTTTTTTGACCAAAAACTCGAGAAATATCATCGAAAAACCAACGTATTCACCGGGCTTTAGCCCCCGTGACTTTTTACTTTTCCCAAAACTTAAATTGTCACTCCGCGGACACCGTTTTAAGTCGATAGAAGCCATTAAGGAGAATTCGCTGAAGGAGCTGAAGAAGATCTCTTCAAACGGGTTTAAAAGGTTCTTTCATGACTGGACTAATCGTTGGCATATGTGTATTGTTTCGAATGGAGCCTATTTTGAAGGCGAATAAATTTTGATGATTAAACAATTATTTTGCGTTTTATTGAACAATTCCCGGTACTTTTTTGACAGAATGTGTTTATATTTAAACATATCAAAATCCCTAAACATTCTCTGTTCGGCATCCAATATATGGTATTCGTAGCCGTTCAAGACTCATTCTGGTTAAATGGCTTTGTAATCAAGGAGAAGTGCTGAATTTAAATGCATGGGAGTTTTATCAGTTGTGCCCCTGTGGTTATTTGCCGGAAACTATGCTTCACACAATGCTATTGCATGTATATGAGAAAAATATTGTGGTAATATCAAGTAAACTATTCGTTATATTTAAATTCTAAGTTTGAGCGCTCTTAAAGAAGACCTGAATTTTTAAGCTAAAAACAATGTAAACTGCTGGTGTCCAAGTTTGTATTTATACAAAAACATCTAGTTAAATAGAAGCATTAAAAACCGATTACCGATTAATGGGATTATACTGAAGTTATTCAAGTAAATGAGTGTTTTCTCTCGAAAATTTTACAAAACAAAAAGCGCGTCGTGATACGAATAATCAAAATTTGTTCTAAGTAAAAACGCATCACGCGCGATTAAAAAAAGCTTTCCCAGCGTGAAATATGAAGAACAATAGGTAGGATGCAGTCATCCAAGAGTGATAAACTTATATTTCAAATTTCTGATAAATGTATATTTCAAAAATCAACACGATAGACCAAATACAAACTAAGAAAATTGGAAAACTGTTAAATTGTAGTGTTGAGTTATGCGTTATCGCCAGCGTAACTAATGAACCTGGGTAATGTGTAACCTTTTTATAGTACTTGTATATAGTTAACATTTCTACGAATCTATGTAACTTACGCGCACTATAAAGATAATTTCATACATATGCTAAATGAATGTAAATTTTCTTCCAGACACTACATGGGAATGAAAATACGTTTTTAGAAGTCATTTCGAATGGCAACTTCGAAAGGAATGTAAAATCTTTAAACAGTGCATATGAACAGTACGTACTTAGCGTAGGAGAATTCGATGAAAGGATCTTATTAAGCAATCCTAATTATCGAAAACTAAGCAGTTCAGGTATACTATACCACAAATAGTGGCTACATTTTAATCGTCATTTAATTGTTTTACAGATATTAGCGCCACCACCCATTCTGTAAGTGTTAAGTACTATATTTTATGAAAACTTAATAATTGTCCTATATTTTTGGTTATGAAGGTCACAAATCCACAGACGCCTTACACTCGCAAGCATATTTTACCAAACAAAGAGGAATTTTCTGAACCGGTAGCAAGTGCTACTAATAATGTCAAAAAACTAAAAGATATAGCGAAACTTTCCGAACCAACCGATTTTATAAGGTAATTTTACAACATGTCTATATAATTGTAAGTATACGAGTACATATACATAGCATCGAGCCGTGCTTGTCATATCGGGTGAATTTTTTTTTTAATAAAATTCATCTCCGGGGTGTACCGCGGCTTCCATTTTGAAAATAAGGACTAATTCGTTTGTTTAGTTTATCTCGTGAACTGTAAGGAACATGTAAATTTTATTAAGGGCTTTTCTCTGGATAATAGTGTTATCTACAACGTTTTTTATAACTTTCCTTTATAAACGCACTTTTTTTTGAACTTTCTTATAGCCCTCTTTTTAACATTTTTTTTACTTATTCGTATTCAGAATTTTATAACTTTATAACATAAGATGTTTTTTGGGATCTCAAAGCGAATCAGCAATAAATGAAATTTTTTATTCATAAATTTGTCGGAGGACATTTTGGTCCTTTTTCCGAGTTTCCGCTGCACCTAATATCATCAGCGGTTCGCAAAGCACAAATTGCAGCCGTTAGTATATGCATACTCGCTAATACGTAACTACATACTCAACAGGATCATCTGCACACATTCATACATACATACAGGGTGGGCCAAATAAGACCTACTAATGTTAAACACAAATAACTTTTGCAATAATCATTTATTTTGTTTAATTGTTTTTATGCATTGAATATATTTTATGGAAATTATGTATGAAATATTAAATCAGACAAATTAAATCACCATTTTTCTCGATACAAAGATTGGCTCTTTTTAACGCGTTTTCCATTACACTACATAATGTTTCTGGTTGAAGGCTCAGTATTTCATCTCGAATATTTTACTTCAGCTGCCTAATAGTCTCTGGTTTATTAAGATACACTTTGTCTTTTAAATATCCCCATAAAAAGAAGTCGGGCGCAGTCAAATTTGGCGAACGAGGTGGCCAAAGAAGCTCCTGTAAGAAGCTCCTGAAATCGATTCCGGCGTTTCATCCTCATTTTCGAAGAAATATGGACCGATAACTCTGTGGCCGCACCAAACAGTACATTTAGATGGGTGCAATTGATGTTTGTGTGTTGCCCTTGGATTTTCAGAGCCCCACAATCTACAGTTTTGTTTGTTGACATAACCATTTAAATGGAAATGCGCTTCATCCGACATCAAATTAAAATGTTGCCGATATTTACGCTGCGTTAAAACAACTGATCGTTGACAAGAATAGAAAAACTCGATAATTTTAACGCGTTGTGTTGTACTGTAGGGGTCCATAATAAATTTCCAACAATTCAATTATAACCTACAAAAAGAGAAAAATAAATATGTCAAAAAATTAAAAACGTTATTTGGGCTTAACATTAGTAGATCTTATTTGGCCCACCCTGTAGTAGCTGCACTGGCAGGGCTCTAGCTGTCGTGATAATAGACCGCTACACTCAGGGCGTCTTATAACCTGATAACATTCTCTTCTTTCTCATTCTTTAATTGGGGTAATTGCATGATAAACGAAAGTTATGTTTTCTCAACTGCATTAGATGGGTCATTGACTTAATAGATGTAACTATGTATAATTATAATATGTAAATTAATTTATAACATGTAAATTTCGAGGCCAACGCATAGCGGCGCATATCATAGCAAATAGGTACATATATAAGGGTACATGGAACTACATATGTATGGCACAGTTCACTAAGTACGTGCGCAGACCCACTAGTACTGCGCTATCAATAAAATTCCAAGTTTAAGCATTTTCAATATTGTTTGTTACGGTTTCGCTCCCCGATAATTCATGGTTTTAAACTTTTTTCCATTTTCACGAATTTCGGTTGGTAGGCGAGTGATAATGCGACAAAAACAAATGGTTAAAACTCTTGAAAATATAGGCTAGCGACACACTGGCAACACCTAAATAAGTCTTTGGCTCTTAGAAAGGAAGAGTGATTTAGTGCGGTTCTTAACCAAATTTATGAACATAGTTTAGACCGACGACGTTAGTGTATATGAATTTGGAAGCTGAGGAATCATCGACGAAAATGGAAGAGAAGGTTCGATCCAGAGAAAAATCCAGGATTATTATCAGGGGTAAACATGAATGTGATTATGGCTGTAACATCACTAATGCTGTTGCAAACATTATTGCCATTACAAATTTCGTCACGAATTTCATCGCAGGCATCACAAATGTCAGCTGACTTCGCGGAAAAGATGAAGTGTCAGGCACTCATAAGAGATATACGAGATTCCTACACGGAACGCATACTCAACACCGACATAGACGTTTGCTGGCACCGTGTATTTTGCACTGACAAAAGAAAGAGAACCTCTTCTGAGAAAGCCAGTGCAAAATATCCATTGGGGTGAAGTTGAAGAGCCTACCGGAGTTAAAGGAGCCACCGAAACGGAGGTCATCTGGGTATCACTAAAACGTTGGAAATTATTAGCTAACGATTTTACTGGGTAAATTGTAGAGAATCAGTTGCCGAGTGGGTTCGAAATTGCGCGCAATGTAGATCAGTAAGTGGCCAGAAGAGTACGCTCTACAAAATCAAGAGGCCAAAACTATTACTGAGATTTTTGTGCTGAACCGGAGGACTCGTTTTGGAGTGCCTATTGAGTTATATTCACACCAAGAAAGAAACTTCAAGTCCGCAGTGTTGAAATAGATGTGCTGCTTGATTGGGATTAAGAAAACTCGTACAACAGCCTTGTTCCGCAACCAGTTGGCGGAGCACTTGCGAAGAGTAGTGGGAAATTGTCAGCGAAATTGGGGACAAGCACATTCAAGTCTTCCTGTTTGCCTTTCGCTCAGCTTTACATGAAACTACTGGCCAATCACCCGCCAGGGCCATCTTTGGAAGCGATTTAAGACTTCCGGGTTCGTAAGAGGTGCCGTTCAAGCAATGGATCAAGGTAATCACTGTAAAGTGACATGGATGAATTACACCATCATGTGAAGCAATATACTCATCTAAAGAGTAGGTTAGGTTAGGTTTGGCAGCCGCATCACACATAGAGACAACGATGCCACTTAGACCACGAAATGGGTCCCTTGTGAGCCGCGGGGGCTGAGCTACATTTCCCTCTCCATATTTAACTATCCTGAGCTTTTGACAAAGCGTAAAAGATTGCTGATATCTAAAGTGTATAGATTATCTATATTCGTTAAGACGTAGGATCTTAAATATCGGTTCCTGCTTCTGGCTAGAGCTGGGCATGTGCAAAAAAGGTGTTATTGTTTCCCACTCCTCCTCATTTCTGCAGCTACGATAGAAATCATGCGTGTAAACGCCTAATCTCCTTGCATGATTTGCTATGAGACAATGTCCTGTGAGGGCCCCTATTAAGGTCCCAATTCGATGTCTACTCATTTTATTAATACTCTTGGACATACGTAGATTTAGCCTTGGGTCATGTTTGTCTAGCAATTTGCCAGGTGTTAACGCTATCCATCTGCGATTTGCAGAACTGATTAGTGAGTTCTTAATAAGAAGTTTACAACTTGCGAGAGGTACCTCCATAAAATTACTTATGTTTGGCATACAGGTATCTTCTCTTGCAAGTTGGTCAGTCCTACAGTTCCCTCGTACAACTCTGTGGACTGGAACCCAGCATAAGATGATACGATATTGTTTGGTCATGGCATTAAGAGATTGGCGAACACGTAAGGCACAAAAAAAAATAAAATCTTAAAACTCACACAACTCTATTAATTTTAATTCAATTACAGTCAAATATAGCTCATTCGACGCAAAATTAAATTTACTATAACAGTAGTGTACTAAAAAAAATCCTCAATATCGGATAATATCGTAAAAATTATGTCAAAGTTGAAAAAATAGAGAAACAATAAAAAAATTCCAAATACTTCCCCCTACAGTCTCGTCAGTTGTCATTTCAGAAAAATTGTCAACACACTATCAAAAAGGCTTGTTTTTGTTCTTTCGAACTAAAAAAACAAATTCGAAATCGGATGGAAATTGGCGAAGTTAGGAGTGATTCTTCACATCAACCTACTGAAAAACGGTTTTATGGCCATAAAATAAGATTTTGGGGGTGTATTGGAAATTTCTCCTATACCATTTTGTTTAGTTTTTCTATAGCCACAAGTTGTGCTAGGTCTCCATAAAAGTATAATTAATTGTTTTTTGTTTTGTCACACAGTGTAATCACAATCACTGGGTATATCCGTATAGGAGTCTAAGATGGTTAAATGTCCAGGCGTGACAGTCTTCCATTGTGAGCTTGCTTTGGGCCTTAAAGCGGAGCAGGCCGCTGAGTATTTGCAGAAGAATTCAAGGGGTGGCAGATGTAATATGATATCCAAAGCCATGGATGGAGTGGTTTTTATGACGCCACATATTGCTAATTCCGCTGATCTCTGCACCTTATTCAACAAATTAGAAAGGTTTTTTTCTGCATAGCCCATAGAAGAATGGGTCTGACGACAGCAGTATAAAGTCAATGAGCAACCTTAGGTTTAATTCCCCAGGTCTTACCTAAAGCTCTCTTACAGGCATAAAAACCTCGGTTCGCTTTCCTGACTCTTTCTAAGATGTTTTGACTTCCAAGTCAATTTCCTATCTATGTTTAGTCCCAAGTACTTAGTTTCTTCCGATATCACAGAAGCTTCCCCCTTGAGCATAATTGGACTTAGCTGAGGGATTCTGTGTTTCCTAGTGCACAATATGAGTTGTGTTTTGCCTGGGTTGACTCCTAGACCACACTTTTCTGCCCACCTAGAAAGTATATCTAGAGCATTTTGTAATAGGTCTCTTAAGGGGTAACACCACTGTACACGCGTAAAATAAACACGATTTTTAAAGATTTTTTTTGTACAGAAGAAAAGGGAAAGGAATCACTCTGATTTGGGAAGTTATTACTTATATACTAAAATACAAAACTACAAAGTTTGATCGAAAAATTTTACAAAATGGCGGCATTGGAGACATTTTTGTAATGTGGTTTCTCTTGAAGGAGCTCCGCGGCACGCAGCACAGAGGGTGCAAATTTTAATCTGGAACAAAGAAACATTTTTTTTCTTAATCTAGATAAAAATAGCTAGAGAAACACGTAGGGGATTTAAAAAATATTTATTTTTGTGGAATTAGCAAGCATTTGAAGGAAAAAACTCTATTTTGGACTAAAAAACGGCATTTAAATAATTATAACAATCGTTTAAATTAATCTATCGAAAAACCCCTACGCTCTTCTCTTAAGAACGTTATTATACAGACGTAGTGAAAAACCTGATTAAAAATATTAAAAATTGTTTGAGTTATGCTGCGTGCCAATTTCAGAAAACGTGTTTTGAGAAAAACGCGTTTAAAGTTTGGAAATTTGGAGAAGTCGTTAGGTATCAGTCACTAACGCTTGGTTAAAAGCTTAAAATATTTATGAAATAAACTTCGGTAACGTATAAAACTTTTTGTTCTGTATTTTAAAAGGTTCAAATAATTTTTTAAGCTTATAAAAAAAAATTAATTTTTTGAAATTTCTACAGTGGTGTTACCTCTTAATGTAGATACAAATTTACCAGAGACAGCAATAACAACATCATCAGCGTAAGCTATCATCTTACAGCCTGCCGATTCCAGTATCCACCTTGCGGAGTACCTCTGCTCACCAATCTCCTAAGCACCGATTCCCCTAGATTCGCTTCAATGATTCTGCTATTTAGCATTTTTGGCTTGGTAGGCGCCCGGTTTTAACCCAAGATCAGGAAGTGCTGCAGTAATTGCAATTTTGACTTATCTCTACTTACGAGGCATATGACCGTAAAGAAAGCAACCTCTGAAATTGCTAGTAGCCAGTGTACTAGATATCCAGCGGCCTTCTGCGGTTCCACTGGATAAATACCATTTGGACCCGGTGATTTAAAAGGTTTGAAACTTTCAATCGCCCATAAGAGTCGGTCCTCAGATATAGCGTCTATTCCGACTTCACGACAGTGTACTGTATCTTCCATGTCGTGCCCAGTAATGTTCTTGCAAAACTTTCCAGCCCATAATTCTGTTAATAACGGAGTCAAAAGCAAAACCGCTTTGCACCAAAAAAACTATTTTTGAGGGATTGAAAAATTAAAAAAAAATTAATTCCAGCGAACTATGCAAATATTTATAAAAAGTGAACCGATCAGATTCACGAGGTTGTAACTTCTAATAATTAAAAAAAAAGTTTATGCAAATCGGTCAAATAGTTTTTGATAAGTAATGATCACCGCGACGGTAATTAAAAAAAAAACCACTTCGAGATAATCGCGTCTAAGGTTTTGCGTACACTTTATGGATAATTTGCGCGCTTCCACGGTCTTTAACTTTCGTTCTAGTGCTACGATCTATATGATTTTTTGAATTTATATGTTTAAGATGATGCACTTATAGAATATGTCATACTAACTTTCGATTTTTTAGTCCAACACAAGGTATATAACCCCTTAAATTAAACGTTGTGTCCCTATTCTAGACCCTCTATGTTATGGACGAAACCCCATTGCTTACCACACCGTCAGATCGCGCCAGTGCGTCCACCGAGTCAGACTACGAAAGTAGCACTTCGGTTCGCACCCTTGGGATCGTCCAGCTTTGTGACCTTCCAAGACGATGTAGGAAGCTCCGGACTATATACCCGAAGCATTTCAGGACCCATAAACTGGGGATGCCATCCCTTGAAATTACTTTGAGTTTAGACCCAGGCCATACTTCGCCGATCCTTGAAATGGCTATTTTGTAAAGATCAGTTGATCTCTAATCGGCACAAGCTTTAAGCTTCACGTGGCTCTGATGCCATCCGCTATCGCGACAGAAAGCAGCTGGAGCAGGATTCTCCTTCAGAATTTGGAAAAACGCTTGAGAGCCTGGCTTCCACTTTCTTCCAATTGTCAGGCGGAATAGTGCCGTCAGGATTGCTTTTATCAACCACCGCCCATAGCTGTTGGTCTCTGACAGATTCGCTGTACGTAGCTGGGGAAGTCTTGGTGTGTCGAGGCTTCTTCAACGTGCTGGGGTTTTTTGTATATGTTCCAACTTTTTTCTATGACTATAAATACTAAAAATAGGTATGACTAAATTTTGCTCTCCGTATTTATATAACGTCGAATAACGTCGAAATTTCGACGCATGGGCGATCCTAGTATTTATTAAAACGCAAAAGTTCATCCCAATGATAATTTTCCTCATTGATAATCTCAATCAGTTGTGCATCACTTAAGGTAAATTTTCCGAAAAAGACCTTTCTATATTCTCTTAGAAATAAATATAAAATAAAGTCCCGAAATACGTACATACATATGTACGAATATATGTAATGTAATAACTTCGCATAGAATGCTCCGAAAAGCAAGGTTTGTTTTGCATTTGAAAGCTATCCAGCTATCAACATAATTTAAAGTAGTCTGTAAAAGGGGTGTGGCAATATGGTTCCCACGATATTGGAGAGTTTTTATTCATAATGTAACGTTTTGGCGGCCGCCGTAGCCGAATGAGTTGATGCGTGACTACCATTCGGAATTCGGAGAGAACGTAGATTCGAATTTCCGTAAAACACCAAAATGAAGAAAAATGTTTTCTAATAGCTCCTTATAAAAATATCTGACGTTCTGTGTCGGCTTGAAACTGTAGGTCCCTCCATTTGTGGAACAACATCAAGACGCACGCTACAAATCAGAGAAGGAGCTCGGCCAAACACCCAAAAAGGGTGTACGCGCCAATCATTCAAACTTTCAAACAACAATGGAAGTCTAAATCGTTTCCATTTATGGTGAAAAGATTTTCTACTTATCAGACCGTTTCGGCTCTAAGCGAATTTGACAGAATCAGCTATCGGGCTGACGTGACTTGGGTCACGAAGCCCTTTCTTTTAACGAAAGAACTGAGATTGTGTTATTGATATACGAAACAATCAATCAATGACCACACTTCATTGCTAACTGAACAATCACTGATTGGACGATTGTGTTAATACATGTGAAATGTTTGTGCTATTATATTAGTGATATAGTGATATGCTTTTTCCGGATATCACTAATATAATAGCACAAACATTTCACATGTATTAACACAATCGTCCAATCAGTGGTTGTTCACATAGCAATGAAGTGTGGTCATTGGTTGATTGCAATATTCGTATATCACTAATATAATAGCACAAACATTTCACATGTATTAACACAATCGTCCAATCAGTGGTTGTTCACATAGCAATGAAGTGTGGTCATTGGTTGATTGCAATTTACGTATATCACTAATATTATAGCACAAACATTTCACATGTATTAACACAATCGTCCAATCAGTCGTTGGTCAGATAGCAATGAAGTGTGGTCATTGGTTGATTGCAATATTCGTATATCACTAATATAATAGCACAAACATTTCACATGTATTAACACAATCGTCCAATCAGTGGTTGTTCACATAGCAATGAAGTGTGGTCATTGGTTGATTGCAATTTACGTATATCACTAATATTATAGCACAAACATTTCACATATATTAACACAATCGTCCAATCAGTGGTTGTTCAGATAGCAATGAAGTGTGGTCATTGGTTGATTGCAATTTTCGTATATCACTAATATAATAGCACAAACATTTCACATGTATTAACACAATCGTCCAATCAGTGGTTGTTCAGAAAGCAATGAAGTGTGGTCATTGGTTGATTGTTTCGTATATCAATAACACAATCTCAGTTTTTTCGTTTAAAAGAAAAGGCTTCGGCAGCGGCAGTAATTAAAAAACTACAAGCATGAACACTATTCCAATATTAACCCCTTAGCCTACACGATATCTACCAATTGCGCGAGCTATAATACGCAAGAAATTCGTTCGCGCGCCGTGCCATTCAACTGTTCAGCCGTGTACCCGAACTGGCGCAAAGTGTATACTTTTCGTAACATATATATTTCAATGCAACGAAAGGAATTGTGAAATAATAAACAATGTTTAGGTACAAATAGTAATTTTAAAGTGTCTAGGAAGTAATCATAATCAATTGATCACAAAGTCTTTACCACGAGTCAGACTCGTTGTTTTCGCTTATGGCACAAATTCTTTACCACGAGTCAGACTCGTGGCTATAGGCTAAAGGGTTAATAAGAATGGAAACCCTCCACTCTACCCAACAAATATACACGGATTTAAAACCCGAATCTTTTCCCGCCTTCGCCTAGGCCACACAACATAGACGCATGAACATATCTTAAAAAAAGAAAATCACCCTATCTGTACAACCTGCAACACAAACCAAACATTGGACCACATCCTCAAAAAATGTCCAAATCACGCCAATGCAAATAAAGAAATACTAAACTCAGAACAAATAAGAGACATCCTCGCCATTCCCAGTCACTCAAACATCGAAAAAATAAGCAAATTCATCAAAACTATCGAAATGACAATATAACAAATAATCCACACAGCCACAGACGACTCAGAGCTGATGGCCTCTGCAGCCAATGCTCAAACATAATTTTAGTACTGGTATTCATACCAGTCACTAAATAATAATTTGACCACATGCAAAACAGCAAGAGTTATGTGTAGAGCTAACGACAAAAAACTGACTCAATTCGTAGTTACGCTCTCGCGAAAGGAATGCAGAACTATCATAGGTATGCTAACAGGTCATAATCTATTGGCTGCACATGCGAATTAGATAGGGATTGCTAACACGGACAAATGCAGAAAATGCAGAGAGGATGTTGAGGAGACTTTAGAACACCTTCTGTGGGTTTGTCCGGCATTATTAAAACCGCGACTAAGATGCCTGGGAGCCCCACTGTTTGAGGGTCTGGAAGACGTCTCCTATTTCATTAAAATCTCCACCCCTATTTAAAGTCGCCATGTTGCGGTTTATTTATTTGCATCGTGAAGTTTGCCTCTGTAGTATGCTCGTCAAAAACTCTGCAAAGATTTTCTCTTTCGGTGTCGAAACGCGGACACCGGAATAGCACAAGTCTTGCACTCTCTGGTTCATCAGGGCAGACCGGACAAAAGGCGTCGTTTTCCAAATTAGGGCGGTGTAGGTACTCTTTAAAGCATCCGTGACCGCTCAGCAGTTGCGTCACGTAGAAGTTAACTTCGCCGTGCTTCCTTGGTTACCATTTCGCTATGTCTGGTATCAGATTGCGCATCCAACGACCATTTTTTAAAAGGTGCCAGCGTGACTGCCACTCTCTCGTGCTTCGCTGCCTCTCTTCTTCTTTAATAACACGGAGCGGTATTTCTCGCGATAGATTATACAGGCGCTGCATCTCTTTGATCGAGGGAGCTATAGGGTAATACGCCTTCCAGGAGGCAGTTACGGAACAAGGCGGCGAACACGATTATATATATGGCCGAGCTCCTCCTATTTGTGGTGTGCGTCTTGATGTTGTTCCACAAATAAAGGGTCCTACAGTTTCAAGCCGACTCCGTACGGCAGATATTTTTATGAGGAGCTTTTTCATGGCAGAAATACACTCGGAGGTTTGCCATTGACTGCCGAGGGGCGACCGCTGTTAGAAAAATGTTTTTCTTAATTTTGATGTTTCACCGAGATTCGAACCAACGTTCTCTCTGTGAATTCCGAATGAAAATCACGCACCAACCCATTCGGCTACGGCGGCCGCGAGCACGACTGGCCTCGCTTTTATAGCCGTTTTGAGGGCAATGTTGGGAATTCCATCTAGTCCCTTTTTTGTCTTTAATACGGTCTAATGTGGCTAGAAACTCTTCTGCGCTCACTTGTGGAGTGGGTTGATGATCATCAGCGATATCATACGTGAATGCTTCCTGGGCAGGAAAAAGTGTGCTAACAACCGTTTTCATCGCCATCTTATATGCCTAGGAAAGACCAGGTGCTCTCTTCTGCTTCTTAAAACATTCCCGTTTACTAGCTTTAACCGCCGCTTTGAAAGCTGATTTGCATCTCCTGAATTCTGTGCTCAGTGACGCTACTGTTGGTTGATGGCGAGCTATCTTTACTTTTTCACGCGATTTAATACACTCTTTCCCTGCCTGCCGCAGTGTTGTCGTTCTACTAGTAAGTATTGTTGTTTTATTGTAGCGCTAAACGCATTTGCTATCGCTGTCGTTTCCTGGCTATCTGTATGTAATGCTGACGTTTGCGGTGTCACTGCCTCGTGCCATACAATGTTGAAAACTTGCCATTTCCTTTTCTATAAGTATACACTCCCGGCTCGTTTAGCAATTCGAGGTCGAGCGGTGATAGACTCTCAAGGAGAATTTTTCCGCGTCTATGGTTACGAGAACTTCCCCAAGTCGTTGAACATGCGTTGAAATCGCCAGTTATTAGCAACAGATGCTTCCCGATATCTACTTCGACCCGTGCCATCATAATACGCTCAAACTGATCGTCGCTCAGACTGGGCTAGCATAACAACTAAACAAGTATATTTCCTCCGTCTTAACCAACGTAAATCCTTTTACAGCTGAAGCCATCTTTGTTTGGGGCATATATCCACCAAATGACAATATTGCCACTTTACTGGTTTCTTCTGTAATCCAGCTATGGGAATCTGTGTTTTCATGGTGTAAGAATAGAATAGCCACATCTAGTCTAAGCTCAACACTCGTTTACCACACCAGATCTTGGGCCTACTTGCAGGGATTTAGATTTAGTTGCCAGATCTCCATACTCTTCCTTTAACCGCCTCCTGAAAACGTGGGCACCTCACACTTCCTGCCGCGTGATTTCCTTCACATAGAGCGCCCTACATTTACACCGCGCTACACACATTCTGCCCTATGAACCAAATATACTTTTTCGGAAAGGGGATACAAAATAAAAATACACGTGCATCGGCGATTTTCATATACACGTGACAATTTTTTTTTTTTTTGTATTTTATAACTTTAAACGAGTAATTCTTGTATGCATATCTGTATAGCCACACGATTTCAGGATTAGCTTAACGGATTTGAATGAAATTGGGCCCACAGATAGTGTGTTGCCACTGACAATGTTTCACAGGGTTGCCACCTGTTCGAAATTAAAAAAAAAATTGCATGAGATATGCCGATGTGGGTACCAAAAGAAAGGTATTTCACTCCGCATTACAATAGAGATATAAAACCCCGAATTTTTTTATTAATTTTATTATATTAAAATTAAAAATTGTTACATTAAAAATTTTAATGCTTTTAAAGAAACTTAGGCCTTTTATTTTTGCGTTTGTAAGCATTTGTGTCAGTATCGCGACAAATAGACCAACAGTATTCGCCAAGCATATGCGTAATGTCTTCTCCTTTAAGGTGCTTTTTAATAGTATCAATGTCCTGATGGATCTTCGTGCAATTTAAAAAATTCGTCATATGGAATACTGCTACGTCGATCACGAGCGGCTGTTATTTTAAAATCAGCCGCCACTATATTCCACTGCTTAAAGCGTGATGCAAAGAGTTCGGCTGTTCTCTTTGACAAATTTCCTTCTCGTACAAGGTCATTGAAGTCGGCTTGCGTTACTAAATGCGGCACTGCAGTCCCAAGTTCACTGGGTGTTGGTACGAATTCCGATACTTCTGGTTCCCCGCATCTCGCATTCGATGCAAGAAATGTTGATAGCATTGTTGGTGCTACTGTTGGTTCTCCATCCCTTAATTCGGGAACATCATCAAAAATCTCCCTTGAAGCCGCTATACGTTCTTCTGGTGGTAACCGATTCTACATTAGCGTAGCGAATTTTGTTGCGGCGAAAGTATTGGTACCCTTTAGTTTGAGTAAAAGTTACGCAAAAGTAGCACAGTTCACTGCAGTGCTCCGTACGTGGTAGCCAAATTGTTGGTACAGAGTACTTTATTGTTGACTTTCCATCAGTAAACTTGCATAAATTTCTATAGCAATAGTCGCACACGACTTCCGGAGTATACCACAAGTAAGGAACATAAGCAGTCTTGAATATTTTCTGAAACGAATTAACCACTGTTTTCGCAATATTTTTAAAATTTCTACTTGGTGCGAATAAGCCACAAACGTAACAAAAATTATTTCGGGTCGGGCACTGCATTTTTCGTAAGATGAAATATACAGAAAGACGTTTTCGCGCAACAGAACTTAAAACAATTGTCAAAGTATACGTCTCCTAGTAGCGCAACTGTCAGATGATCGGAACTTCCGGAACTGTAACAAACACACAAACGGCACAGGGTGCGTTGTATGAAACAATAAATTAAAGGTTAATAAGTTGTTTAAAAATTTGAAGTCCCTTCAAGTTATGCCGAAAATTTGAAAAATAATTTTTTTTTTAGAAAAATAAATTCAAGAAAATCAGAATTGATAAAATTTTTTTTTTTAATTTTACATAATAAAAACATTTCCACGAGTCTGCCTGCAGAAATTCAGCGCGATTGGATCACGAAAAAAGGGTTAAAAATTGATCCAAAGTTTTTCACACAGGCGGACTACGAGCTCTATATTTTATACATAAAAAAAAAATTCTGACGTGTACATGAAAATCGCCAATACACGTGTATTTTTATTTTTTCTCCCCTTTCCGAAAAAGTATATTTGGTTCATAGGACAGAAAAAAGTTCGTTTTTGTAACGCAGTGTTATTAGCGCAAGACGCAGCCATGTGACCAGCTTCCCGCACTTTCGGCACAGCCTGGTTCGATCTGTTTCCGTACACCGTGTGGCCGTATTCCCAGCAACGGTGCTTTGGCGACGAGATTTCGCGCAGGCGACATGATACCACCTATCTTGATCCTCTGCGCTTCGAGTACTTTTTTGGTATCCCCTGTTGAAGGTTGATGAACGCTGTTTGTGTGCCATTGTACGCCGCCTTCATGCTGTGGATCGCAAATTCTTTCGGCTTGCTGATTCCACATTGCATATGGAGCGCATTGCAAACCGCTTCTTTGGTGGTTACCTCATCCAAATCTTTACATTGAAGAGTCACCATGTGAGTATTTGCTGCTACGGTTCCCGTTTTCTTCAGCACTTCTACCAATGCTGCTTGGAACTCACTAGTACTGTTATCTTCTTGTTTCTTCACCTCAAAAGCAGTTTGCCTGTGCCCGTTCTTCTGATATTTTTTACGGCCTCCCCTAAAATCTTCAACGCGTCGCTAGACATACCGGTACGTAGGATTTCTGCATACGATTTGCCCTTTTCGGTTGCGGTAATGACATCGCATCTGCGTTAGGACGAATGGTCATCTTTCGCTTGCCTTTTTTGCTTTTGAC
>JAYXIM010047215.1:0-23431 GCA_037575425.1 Anastrepha fraterculus | reverse complement strand
AACACAGATGTGCGACGTAGCGAACAAGTAAGAGTGAATGCTTAAGTTGTGAGACAGTGCAATACTTAGCCTCCACCGATACTAACTACTCCATGTACGTTCTACTATATTTGATGGTTGCCTTCATGACACATATGTACATATGTATGTGTGTATATCAGCGACAATTTATTTCCGACTGACAGACACTTATACGGCGAGTGTTTGGTATTTCCGTTTCCGGCATTTGCCTTTGGCCATATGGACACTGATAATGACGACTATCACACACATCTCCACCATATTGCATTAGGATGGAAAGAGGCTTGCGGTTACTGGCGAAAGGACCAGATCTTAAATATTGCACAGTAAGCTTCGACATCTATGAATATAACTACAACAAAGCATTGGTGAATTTCTGTCAGATATGGGCTGGGCATAGTGCATTACTCTTTGAGGGCACTATGCTTTTAACGACCACTGACGATAGCGATAGCGGGAGCGGATTTATTTTATGAAAAAGTAGTATAAAAAATCAATGTTCTCACCGCTACTAAACGTACAAGCCTAGTAGAAATGACACTGATGAAATTCCCTCTAACTTAAAAACTATATCCACTCACTCTTGCAAATAGTGGTCATCGGCCGAAGGAATATGAAGAAGACGATGTCGAATTTATAAGCTAGCCATTGAAACTGACTAATTATTTTGGAAGTGCTATATATGGGCGTACACTGAATGTCCTGCATGGAGAGCGAAATTTGTAACTTCGATTATTTCTTTTTTCTCTTTTTCTTCTTGATTGGCGCAATAACCGCTAAAGCAAATTTGGCCGAATTCAACAAAGCGCCCCAGTCATTTCTTTTTCGAGCTAACCGGCACCAGTTGAACATATGAAGTGAAGCCAAGTCCTTCTTCGCCTGATCCTTCTCTTCGTCTGCGTGAGCAATGGAGCAATCCAAAATGCATGTAGGGAGGTTTGACGGATATTTTCTTTACCGATGGGTCCAAGAATGAAATAGGGTCTGGTGCCGGATAGTACTTAAGCGATGTAGCTATGTTAGGGGGAAATGGCAAATGTTTTCCAAACAGAAGTTTTTGCCATCCTGAAAGTGGCCGAAGGTAGCGGTGCCCCCACGGGAGCCAGCTCCAATAATCGGAATCAGTTCTGCAGGAATCATGAATTGGATCAGCGATTATGAAGGAAATCTACATAAAGAGCGATGGTCCGGTCTAGAACGCTGCAGAACTGCAAAGTGTTTTGTGAGAAGTCCGAACAGAAAAATGTTAAACTTTCTACTGAAACTTAGAAGGAAAGGCGTTCGGTTGATGGTCGGTATCATTACAGGACACAACCCATGGGGTCATCATATGACCACCATTGGAATCATTGAGGACCCAGTATGCCTGTAATGCTTGGAGGAGGCGGATTTCACTGAGCACTTTCTCTGTGAGTGTCCTGCCTTTGCTAGAGCACGGCTACGAGTGTTCCGATGTCATGAGAATGAGTAATATTCGTTCTCTAAAACTGGAGGATATTTACAGATTTGCCAAAGAATCTGGAAAATTCTCACAGGACTAACTATCTCTACCTCAGTCTCTATTTTTTCCTATCTCTTTTTCTTATACTTTTCTCCTTCCCTCCTTGACTATCTACCCTCTTTCCAGAGTTTCAAATACAATGGGCTTTTTAGCCTGAGTGTTTTAGAAGCCACCAAATCTCCTGGTGCTCCTTGGCTTGACATTTTCAAATTTCAATTTTTCAATTTCACCAGCTGGTACTGCGACTAATACTGCCCTTGTTCGTCAAGAGACGACTTTACTACTCAATTGCCTACATAGTCCAAAGTAGTGCACTTTCCAGGTCTAAAGCCACATTGATAAGGTCCAATTAGTTGGTTGATTGTGAGCTTCATTCTTTTACACAATACGTTCGCTAGAACCTTATAAGCGATATTTAGAAGACTTACCCACGGTAATTGGCACAGAATCACCTTTTTTATGGATTGAGCAGAGCACTTAAGTTCCAATCGGAAGGAATGCTTTCATTCGACCATATTTTGTATAGAAGCTGATGCATGGACGTTACCAGCTCCTCGC
Source organism: Anastrepha fraterculus (assembly GCA_037575425.1). Classification (NCBI taxonomy): domain Eukaryota; kingdom Metazoa; phylum Arthropoda; class Insecta; order Diptera; family Tephritidae; genus Anastrepha; species Anastrepha fraterculus. The sequence continues at coordinate 21,351 of JAYXIM010047215.1, read as the reverse complement.
CGCCATGTTTCAATAGCTCGGCCGGCAGTCCGTCGGCTCCCGCGGCTTCGTTGTTATTTAGCCGCATTATCGCTTTTCTCACCTCGTCATGGTCGGATAGCAGAACGACAGTTCCGTCGTCAACGATTGGGGTATCGGGATCTTCCCATTCTCTGTGACATGTGCAATTGTCACTATTTAGCAGGTTCGAGAAGAGTTTCCTCCAAAATTTAAGCACGCTCTGGTTGCCAGTCACCAGTCAAGAGGTTCAGGGGTTTTAATTTAGCTAGAAGGCATTTTGATTGGATAGAGGATATCTTCATGTACAACTCGAGGGTTAATACCCTCAGAGACACAAAGCTCCCTCGCAAAGCCCCTCATTGATTTTTAAGGGTCCTCAATAATGACCGCTTGCGCTTATTGAATAAATTTTTCAGATCGTGCAGTGTTAAAAGATTCTTCGAGTTTTTGCGTTTTTTTTGCATCAGATTCTGTATCTACTGTTTTCAGTGAGTGCCGTTTTGATACCATAATATACATGCGAAAAATTACACGACTTAAAGGAAGAAAAACCATCTATTGCCATCTCCTACGGAACCTCAAGCACCTAGCCGACAAACTCGGACATTTGCAAAGAAAGTGTTTAACAGTCTCTTTTTCTGCAGGATCTCCACAGATTATGCTATGGGGGTTGTACAGAAGTCCAAGCTGCTCCGCATGAGTTCCAATCACTCAGTGACCGGTGAATACTGCTTTGAGTTTAGAAATTGAATTCAGGGGGATATCCCCTGAGGCCAAAGGTTTTTTTTGAGATAGCACACAGTCTTGCGCTTTAGAATAAAAGTGCAGCTTCCCATTAACAACGGTCAAGGAGACACCGATGTCTGAGATGTGGACAACCGAAGCCGGTTCTGTCAACCCCTTCCGAGCAAACTCATCGCCCATTTCATTTTCTCCTATATTTCTACCATTGGGACCCATAAGAAAAACATTTCCCCACACGTTCGAGACGTTTGATTTCCTTCTTACAGAAATTGACAGAAGAGAGCTGCAACAGCGAGCTGCTTGAAAGACACTACTAGTTTTCGGTGGTTTAAAGGTGTCTGAAATATTGGCTGATTTAGAGAAAATCCCCAGTCCAACTCCAGACTCCATCTTGGATCCGTCAATGGAAATAGAGGTATCTATGACTTTGTTGCTGACTCTGTTTGGAAAGATAGCTATGGCAAAACCTTTAGATCCCAGTTTGCGGATGGAGAGAAGGAAGGGGAAATCTGCCTCCAAATCCTACCATATTCAACAAAAGATTGACTCCAGAGGCGAACATTCTTCAACCTATTACTGTTTAGGGGTTTAAGTAGTTTTCATTTAATTTTTTTATCGCTGTTTGGTAGCACAGCCGTAAAAGAATAATCTTCGACATATTTAGGTAGACCGACTTTGCTCAACGTTTATGTAAAATACGACAATTCAAATATTACCAGTATTTTAGCATTGAGATCATTTTCCGCTCAAATCATTCTAGCTACGAAATTTTTATGAATTTGAGAAACGTGAAAAATTAGAAATTTCGTATGAAGAGCGACTGCGCCTTTCTGAATTTTTTATGAAAATGCTAATAAATTTCTCGACTCTGAGGTGTGTGGTTGAGACACCTAAATTTGTGCGTTATGTATGGAAAACCAGCGTCTAGATATGTGGACACCGAAGCCCTCCGCAAATGTAAGAAACCATCGCCGCTCACCAGCGCATATGCATACAAACTCGAAAAAATTGTATGTGAACGATAAAGTAATGGATATTAGCCTGCGGCCGATATACAATAAACTCACACATGCGCAAATATATAAATAAATTTGGGTATATTTTTGTTTATTTACATCCTCCAATGTACGCCTTGTCTGAGAAATTAGTTATTCGATTGACGTTACGTTGCATTTCATTTCGTGAGTAAATATTTACCACAATAGATCTTTTTTATGTGTAACTTTTTTCTTTTTCAATATCTTTGCAGTTCGCATTTGTCCTTGGCCGCTAGCGTAATATTTTTATCTGACTTTTTGGACTGACAGTGTGTCTGGCAATGTGCTTGTAATTGTTGCAAAATAAAAATGTATTATTCATGAGGCTATAAAATTGCCCAATTTTCAGTCCATTAAGAAAATTTACGCCTTTTTCATAAGCGCGCCAAAGTGCTTACGCACACGCAGATACATTTAGAAAGGGAAGAACTCAAGAGAAACTATGAGTCGCTGGGTTCCATTTTGAAATGAGAAAGCGAGGACTGCTTTGGCAAATGTGCGCCATGCACACACACACACGCACACATACATAATCATAGGCATGCATTGAACATCCTTGGAAGCACGCGTGCAAGTGGCGCAGTCAAATGTACACTCAGATTGGTAGGTACTATAGGAGATAGTTAACAAGATATTAGAAAGAAATGTAGCCGGGCAGTACGGTTGTGGCAATACTGCAAACGCACACACACACACATCTGCATTCAAGGAAACAGAAAAATATAACTAACTCACTCGCAGATACTATAATTCTACTTGGACCAACGATTTGCCTTTGTGACCTGTCGTATAAATCAAACCGAAAGAAAGGTTGCTTAAGTGCGATTTTCTGCACCTTCAAGGCAGCTTCTCAGCTTCAAGGGAGCGTCGTCCTGCATATTTCAGTTTCAATACACAAAGGACTAAATGTTGAAGTTCTTCCATGCCACTTCCCTCACTCACTGAAGGGTGGCCTCACTTACTTACGACATGCACAAGGAGACCTCAAGGTGGTGCAGTCCTTTTCTTAGCCTTAACAGTTTTGCCCTCAGCGCCACTCTGGCAAGCCTTGACGAAAGTTATATACTTATATATGTGTGTATGTATGTATGTACATATGCAGTTGCTTGTTGTGCAAGGGCAAGCGGTTGACTTCGCCTTCGGTTATTTACGTTAGTTGGCGTGTGAGAATTTAAAATGCAAACGTAATGCTATTTCCGTTGCCGTTTTGCCACTCGACATCCGTTTTGTTTTTGTTCGCTTCGTTTTTTTTCTTGTTGGCTTTCTTCGTATTTTTTTTTTTTTGAACTTTCGGTTGTCCACCAGCTTTGCTGGCGCTGCGCCGATTATAACACTTTCAACACGTCGCTTGCAATTTGCTCAGTTACAGTTTACTTACAGTCACTGCACATCATATTTAGATATAGTTCGCGTTCTCACATACACATAAACACAAACTCACACTTATTTACGTGCATGTGCATCTCTCATACTTTTATCGGACCATCTACTCATATCTGCTTCTAGCTACATACGTCCATTCATATCTATGCACATCATAAAAATATATATTTGCCTTATGATTTACAATGGCTATCACATTTATTATTTATGTAGATTTTCACTTAACTGTCGCTTTGCTGGCGGAATGTGAAAAATAGTGGAAATGCATTTTTCGAAATTTTTCCTTTTTAAACGCGTACATACAAATATACTCGTGTATGTATGTAATTGGAAATTTCCCTAGTGCATGACTTTATATTTACTTTAATGTAGATTCTAATATATTAAGGATTGGAACATGTCATTTCTGCTAGACAAATAAGGCCCTCAGTTACATTGAGCTCCCTCGCAAGGGCCCTCATTGATTTTGAAGGGCCTTCGTCAAAGATCGTTTGTGATTGCATTATATGTGGCTGGAAAATCACAACCAGCGATTGTTCGTGAGCTCGAGCACCTTAAAATAAATAAAGTTATTGTTTATCGCACCTTTACTCGTTACAATGATACTGGTAGCATCGCAAAACGACATGAAGGTGGTTATCAAAAGACAATGTCACGTGAAATGGTTCAAAAAGTGAAGAAGCGACTTGAGCGAAATCCCCGACGAAGTGCCAATCAAATGGCGAAAGAATTGAAAATATCTCACCGTAGCTTCCATCGCATACTGAAAAATGATCTCAAAGCCAAGCCTTACAATATTCAAAAGGTGCATAATCTCACACCAAAGCAGCAACAAGTCAGACTTGAGAGAGCGAAGGAGTTGCTTCGCCTGGCCGAAAGCGATCAATTTCCGTACATCGTGTTTTCTGACGAGAAAGTTTTGCAAATTGAGCAATTCGTAAACTCCCAAAACGATAGGGGTTATTTGACAGATCGTTCATAAGGGAATTCGAGTCATCGATTGGCCACCAGGAGGTAGCATCCGCCACAGGTAATGGCTTGGGCTGCTGTAACCGCAGATGCGTGCTCTCCAATAGTTTTAATCGAGCCTGGCTTAAAGGTAAATGCGAAGTATTATCGAGAGAGTATTCTGGAGGTTGCTTTGAAGCCGTGAGCAGGAAAACATTTCGATGACAGACCATGGACGTTTCAACAGGACTCGGCACCGTCTCACTAAGTTCGAGTGAACCAAGAATGGCTAAAAAAACAACGTTCCGAACTTCATAACGTCCACACAACGGTTTTCAAATTCTCTAGACGTGAATCCGATGGATTATTCTCTTTAGGCTATTTTCGAGAGCAAGTTCCGAACTAAAAGATTCACCAGTCTTGAGGCCCTGAAAAAAGCCATTGTTCGCGAGTGAACCAAAAAAACCTGCACGTCACATTCGGGCAGCTCGCGATCCGTTTCTGGACCGTTTAAAGGTCATAGTCAAGGCAAAAGATGGTCATATCGAGAAAAAGTAAATTGATTCTTAATTTTGTATTATTTTCATACCTTTTTTGCTTTGAATTGAATAAAAGTAATTCTCCAAACTAAATGTATGGCCTTTTTAATTGGCAACACTTCGAGTGCCGGACCCTGTGCAATACAATTGTACCAACAAGATTCCAATTTATGAATTACATCCCTGGAAGGGCTGCAAAATACATTTACAGTTGTTATTACCTCAACATTTGACAAAAAATGCTTTCCATGCATGATTTCTCTTAGGTCTGGAAACAGGTGGAAGTCGTTAGGGACCAAATCTAGTGAATACGGTGGATGATCCAAGAATTCGAACTTTAATTCATGGATTTTAGCCATTGTCAAAATGCTTTTGTGACTCGGTGTATTGTCCTGATGAATACGAATTTTTTTGCTTTTGCAAACTGGGTCTGTTCTCATGAATTTTTCCTTCAGTTCGTCGAAAAAGTTATAATAATGTTCAAAATATACGGTTTTAGAAGTTTGCAACTAATCCATACACAAAATTCCTCTCGCATCCCAAAAACTAATGCTAATACCTTCTTGGCTTCTGGGCTGATTTCGGACACAAACTCGTTTCGGAGCCGAAGAATCAAGTTCAAACCATGCTTTAGCCTCTTTTTTTCATTTAAGATTATGGTGATATACCCAAGTCTCATCAATAGTGCTGTTTTTGGACGTCCTTGACGTGGATAGTCTTCAAGACTTCAGCAAACCACCTTTCCTTAGATGGATGGTTCTCAGCTATATTTGGTCTTGCGATACACAGTTTGGGTCGATATAATCCAAAAACACATACATATCTATGGTTCGTATTAGTTAATGCTCAGTGTATATTTATTTTAATTACCAACAGGCGTTCAAAAGATACGATTTTGCACTAAAAAACACAATGCACTGTTTTGCGATTTCTTGTTTGAATACTGGCACTTTAAAGATAGACACCACCAAAGAGAAAAACGCGATATTAAATACTTTTCCTTCGTTGAAAGCGAAAAGGAAAGCCAAGTGGCAGCAAATGTCTATAATGGTTATGGATCCGACATCTACTCTTACAATCAATCATGCGTAATTTTAGCTTCGTCAACAATGCTAATTTTGATGTCAAAGCTGCACCACGCCCTGGAAAACAAATTGGCGAAAAGGCTCATAAAATAAATAAAATCGTTGAGTCGTGTAAGTAATCGGCTCCAACTCAGCCGAATTTGTAGTTATAGATAATCGTTTGACCGCCCATATTTGCTTTCCTTTGAGTTTTTACTTAACTATTACCCAAACATTTTTAATAGGGCTGACATCAGGCAACTGTGAAGGCCAACCCAACGTTTCAATTGTTGTTTCCACTCTGCACAACTTCTGCTTCGATGCTTGGTCACGTTGCCTTCATGTACTATACGAGGCTGCCTAGTTCTTCAAAACATCTTCGCAGCTAAGCGTAGTAATGTTTTTGGGTTAATTTTATTCATCAAAACTACGTTCAAATTAGCGGTAAACACAAATAAACGACCAAATCCTTTTTCTCCTTTTTCAAAGAAGCATGAACCTTAACTGGATGGTTACAGCACGTGGAAGTTGTCGATTATCTGCAGCACACCAGGACTGACGAGAGAACTATTCACCTAAAAGGAAGACCCATAGATGAGTATTGCGTTTGTCCAATTCCGTTCTGAATTTGCGTTAGCCCATACAAGTCTTTTATCAATGTGTGTTAATGAGGGCAGCGGATTTTTCAATGTGCTCCGTAATTTGGGGTCTTCTGCAGGTAACCGTCCTCGAATCGTGTCTTTCGTTACATTAACACCACTTTTCCTTAATACTGCTTAAGTTTCACGCAACAACAAGTTCGGCTTTGTTACAAACAAATCAATAATCTTCTGCTCCTTTTTTGGAGAAGTATTTTTTTGGAAGTCGTCCGGGGAAGTCGTCAACGTTTTGAATGTCTTCGACTTCTTCAAATATTTTGCTGTAGATTAACCACATATTTTTGGACCTTTAGGGTGTTTACATCGGAATACCGCTTCAAATCGTTTTTCACACAGGGAAGTCATTTTGTAAAAACAACTTTCTAAATTAATCGCAAAACTGAGAAATGGCACAACGTCCATTACAAAAAGGATAAGCCTATTTAGTAGAGTTTAGGTTTTTACGGAATTTCAAGTTTGAATTTTACTGGGGCAGCTTCCATTAGGCTGACTAAGTATTTTCTCGTTTGTGTAAGAGCTAAATATTGCACGAAAAGTTGTTTGGAAGCACAAGAGTAAGATGTTTCTTGCTGTGTGTTTGGTGGCTTTGGCAAACAATCACTTTTACACCGCGACCTGTACGAACAATCACTGGAATGCTTTACGAAAGCTACGACCAGCTTTGATAAACGGGTAATGGTAATGGTAGTGGTTGTACGGGTTAGGCTAAGGCCTTTATGCACAGCGACCAGATTGATCTATTGTGAGCCCCTAATTACTTAATTATAATTCTTTAGTATACCGAGGAATCGGCCCAGCTCCTAAGGAGGGAGCAATTGTGGGCCTTCCTCCTCTAGTAGGTACGAGCCCAGGATTCTGTGTCTTCTATGGCCTAATGCCTCACAGTTGGTGATTCATGTGCTCCATAGACTACCCTTCATCACAGCAGATCTTGTACTAGATAACCCTATTGTGTTAAAGTGTTTATTACAGGCAAAGTGACCTGTAAGTGCTCCACAGAGTAATAGTATGAGGCTCTTTTTGTCTAGTGTTAGAGCAGATTTTGCTCAGTTGGCATTGAAGTTCAAAAACTTTTTGTAGTGATTAAGTCCGGTTGTGGATCCGTTCTGTCACTTGCTCAGCAGCGACATTTGAAAAAATTACTGTTTGCAAAAAGTGCAGGATTGTTTTTTTTGCTAAATTTATATAGTAATTGCAAAACTGCCCAATTTATGAATATACTGCATGGTTTTTTTAAAATATTGTTTCTCTTATTAAGTAGAATTTGCCAAAGATAAGCAATTTTAAACGTGTAACACATTGCAAAAATGTTCGGAAAGGATTAATGATATATCCATGTATAGTCGTCCGATGTACTATTTCCACACTAAGGATTGAACTGATACTTGAAGAAGTACAAAATTACGAACACTTGACTGTAAGATTAACGTGTATATGTGTGTATCTGTGTATATATAAAAGGATAGTAATATGACTTCTATTTCAATTTCGATGAAACTGCATATTTGAGTCCAAGCGAAAGTGTCAGCAAATTAAATACAACGAAATTTCTATGCCACACTGCTGAAGCAGGAGAAATCCCAATATGTAGTCATAGATCCCAATATGTAGTCAATAATTTTGAATTCTTATTCTGCTCGTAAGTTTACCCGAAACATTCATAACAGTTGCACAAAAGCCCATATAGTTCAATATATCCGAGACGACCATGTCGAGAGACCGCCACAGCTGTATGATACCATTCGTTTGTTCTCAAGTTCAATGGCCATCGAATGATAGAAAAAGGCACCACCCTCGATAGAACAAAACCAACATGCCCACCATAAAATTGAGGAAATAGTTGGCCCAATTTCTCACAAAGGCTATTTACTCGAAGGGGATTTAAGTGACTTACGCGGAAAAAGTAGCGACATGTAAAGTTATTTTATAATAATAATCCGTCATTTTCGCAGATACCCTTATTAATTTCGCGTTAAAAAATTTTCTTCTTTGCTTTCATTGGTTTCCTTGTTTTTATTTTTTGTAAAAATCTTCTTTCTGCACACATTTTTTCTTGTTTTTAAACCGATTTGTAAAAAATTTTGTTACAATAAAAATGCTCTTTTCAAACTATTTATTTTCCACTTTTCTATCAAACTCTTAATTAATTTTTAATTTTGCTGTTCCTTGTAGATCCTCGCAACTGCGCCAATAATAATCCGTTCTTTTCGAAGGTACGACTAAGTAAACAAATATGAGCTTAAAAAGTAATAGTGAGAGCGAAAATGTAAATTGTTGTTGTTGTTATGTAACAAAGAGAAAGATATTGGTTTTGTTTGAAGAAAAGACCATTTAGTAAGGGAGCAAATTAAGAAGCGTGAAGAAGAGATATGAGATTATAAATAGGGGAGCTAAGGAGAGAATGAGTAAAAAGTGCGTGTTGTTGGTAGTGCGAGCATCGGACTATATATTTCTAAGTGTTTGCTAGTTTTTGTTTCATATCTTTGAAAAATAGGTTTGTAGTTAAGCCGTAAAATGTATCTTTCAAGCACAAAGGTAACGAAAAATGCAGGAATCCTTCAACTTTAATGTTGTGGTAGCATTTAAGATAATTCTTGTAAGTCTTGGGGCAAAATTTTCTTTTATAATTTTTTGTTGGGTTTTCTGGCGCTCATTTACGCAAAGTCACCATTCGATTTTCAGCACAGAATAAAATTTATTTATGCTTTAATGGAGTTTTGCCATAAAGAAAATTTCAACTTCAAGGCTTCGAGCTCTCTCTGCGAGCAACCCAAACGTAAAGTTTGCAAAGCGAATATGAAACGTCATTTACCGCTGCTGCCAAAACGACACACTCAACTAGCTTTCAGGTGACAAGAAAAGCGAAAGTCACCAAGCACTTGGCGCTGCATACTCATACGTCGATTTAAGAAGAAGAAGAAGAAAAAAAAAAAACAACACACACATGTCCACAATCACATTCATATCTGAGCATGTATGTATGCATGTATGAACTTATAAATTTAGGTGTATGCAGGCATAAGCGGATATTTACGGTTGTGCGAGTTTTGTTTGCGGCTGATTTAAAGTTTGAATTTTGTTTGTGTGCATAACGTCTGTCGGTATGTCCACACGACGCTACAAATGAGTTCCATTGCGAATTTAGTAGAAATCTTTAATTTAGCGTCGCTATGTCACTTGTAGCGCGCGACTGTGCTATGTGACTATACCAAATAGTCGAGTGCCAAAGCGACTGGTAGTCGTGGCGACAGCAAACGCTTCTCGTACTTCGCCAAAGTTTATTGCCAAAATTTTCCTAATCAAATTTAATGAAATGTGAAAAAGGCAAAAATACGACTTGAAAACTTTGTCGTTGTAGCCAGAATAGAAGGAGCAAGGAGCGATTGAGAACAAGAAGGAGAAGTAGAAGGGGAAGGCGGAAGAAAGAGGCGAAGCATCACTAGCAGCAGTTTTTCAACGCAGCTGGAAGCATTAACTGAGTAGCAGCCGCGAGTGCGTATAAGGTGCGCATGAGTCAGAGGGTGTGTGAGTGAGTAGATACGTTTTTTTTTTTGCTAGTGCTCCCGTTGGTGTCTGCGTATGTGCTGGCTTAGCATTACGATTTAATATGACGGAAGTGGAAGAGAATTTGCTAGTCCTTGGCAGAGAAAAATAAAATAAATCAAGTGCATTATATTTTATTTATTGTTGTTATAATTTGAAGGTTATTTTAGTTATTTTACGTATTTGCTACTTGCGGTAACTATAGTGCACAGCAAGAAAGAAACCTAAACGAGTATGTTTATTTTGATTTTCGTCAATGAATTGGAAAAATGCTCAGCGAATTAAATTTGCTTCGTGCTTCAACTGCCTTTGAGTATTGTTTATTAAAAATATTTGTTTTTGCTTTTGTTTATGGGCGATGTATCTACAAACGTTTACTAGCTGCGGGTAAGGTCTCACAATATTAGAAAACTTTATATTACCATCGAAACCTCACAATATCATAAAGTGAACCAAAGTCGATTTTCCTCTTTTTCTGGTCTTCTGGTTCGTCCTCTCTTCGCTTCCTTTATTCTTTACGCTAATTTAATCACTTCAATGCTTGGTAAATGCTGAATATTCTTGTGTTTGTTGATGAAGTCAAGCGTTGCCTTGTGGTTTTTATTAAGCGATTCCTTTGATAAATATTTTGTGCAGCCAGAAAATGTTATAATTTCCAGGAATTCACTGTGCTTTACAAGTATTTATTGTTTTTGATTTATTTTGAGGTGAACTTAAAATATGGAATTCAATGAAGTTTCGCTAATTTCTTATTTATAATGGGTTGATTCAATGTATGTATGAAGTCTACACCAGATGTTTATTGACCCTTAAAATCAGAGTGGGAGTTTTGTTGATTTATTTTTAACTTTTGCGATATTCAGACGCTGACAGACGCCCATATACCAATCCTTTGGAATGGAAGACTGTTGGCTCAGCCTTAACTAAAGGGCCCGCCATCTATCGTTACGGATTTGAACTAGGTATTATTTGAAGAATGGTAACACTTAGCTGCCATTTGATTTGATAGAAAATTAGTTTTATTCTTCCGCTGAACGAAAATGGTTGTGTATATGCTCAAAGCACGCTTGGGAATATTGCGACATTACTTTGAAAATCATGGTAATGTTGCAGAATGTGTACGAAAATTACGTACGGCAATGGGAAGAAGAAAAGCACCTACGCACTGTCTTCGAAGATCGCATTATCAGCAGAAAATCTGATATCGTTTGGCCGCCTTGGAGCTGCGATTTGACGCCGTTGGATTATTATCTTTGGGGTTCCGTCAAAGCCCAGTGTTATGCCAACAAACCAGCAACAATTGATGCACTGAAGACTAACATACGCGATGTCATAGCTGAAATACAGCCGCATTCAATCGAAAATGTGTTGAAAAATTGGACCGATCACATGGGATGGTGCATGGCTAGCCGAGGCAGCCATATGAATGAAGTTGTGTTCCATCATTAACCGGAAGGATTGTACTTCAAAATAAAAAAACAGTTTCGAAAAATATTGAGCATTTTTAATTCCGTAAAGTTATATGGCGGACCCTGTATTAAGTAAAGCATAACGCCCAGAAGTTCAAAATTATGAATTCTATTTCGACACCGATTAAAGTGTCCAATTGAGCCCAAGTGAAATTATAAATAATTTTCTTGCAAGGACGCAAAAGTTTTGGTTTGTAGTTTTGGTTTATAATAAATGGATTATATTAATATATGGATTATATCAATATTATTCAGTCTGTGGGCGATTTAATTTTACATAAATGAATAACCTGCGAATCTCTAAAAAACAGAGAAATCCAAATGTGTAGGTAGGTAGGTAAGATGGCAAGAGTACCCCAGGTACGCTACAAGTAGCACTTACGTGCCGTTTTGATACCATAAAGTGGACCACTACCTGTGAAAGGATTAAGGGAGGAGATACAACCGTCTACAGCCATCCAGTGCTGTTGATGTAGCGGAGGAGAGAAAAGGGATCTAGGCTGGAGAATTTCATAAAGTCATCCCCAAAGGGGACGCTGAGGAATCTCAAGCGCCTAGCCGCCAAAGACGGACATCTGCAGAGAAAGTGTTCCACAGTCTCTTTCTCTGCAGGATCCCCACAGCTTCTGCAATGGGGGTTGTACGGAATTCCAAGCTTCTCCGCATGAGTGCCTTTCACCCAGTGGCCAGTGATCACCGCAATGAGTTTGGAAATTGAATGGCGGGGGGTTCCCATCACCTTAAGCGTTCTGTTTATATCGTATTGAGGCCATAGTGCTTTTGAAATGGCACACGATGAGACAGACCTCCATCTGTCTTGCGCTTTTCTTAGAAAGAATTTGTGTAGTTTCCCTTTAACGACAGCCAAGGGGATAACGATGTCTGAGAAGAGGGCAGCTGGATCCGGTTCTGCCGCCCGCTTCCTGGCAAGCTCATCGGCAATTTCATTTCCCTCTATATTCCTGTGCCCGGGAACCCAGATGAGGGAAAGAGAGCTGCAATACGGCGAAGACAGTGCCTTGATTGCAGCTTGGCTATCGGAAAAAATATTAATGTCTCCCTCCCAACAGAGATCCCGAAGCATTTTACATGCCTGCAGGATCGCGAAGACCTCTGCTTGAAAGACGCTGTTTGTCTCCGGCAGTTTATAGGAGACCGAAATGCTGGCTGATTTAGAGTAGACCCCCGCTCCCACTCCAGACTCCATTTTGGATCCATCAGTGAAAACAGAGGCCTCTATATCCACACCAACTCTCCCCTCTTTCCAATCTTGCCTGCTCGGAAAGATAGCCCTAGCACAACCCTCAAAGCACAGTTTGCGGATGGAGAGGTCGGTGCGAATATCAGAGAAGGAAGGGGAGATCTGCTTCAAGATGCTGCTATGTCCTACAGGAAGTTGTCTCCAAAGGCCGAACTCCTTCAGTCTAATAGTACTTTGAGCAGCAATGGATTTAACCTGCAGATCCACAGGAATTAAGTGGAGAATAACGTCGAGCGCAGCAGTGGGACATGTTCTACAGGCACCAGTGATGCCCACACATGCAGTTCTCTGCACTCTCTTTAATTTAGTGAAGTTGTAGCCCTTCTGAAGAGCTACCCACCAAACTAGGCAAACGTGTGTCAAAATTGGCAGAACCACTAAGTTGTGCATCCAAAGTACGACACGTGGCTTGAGACCCCATTTTTTGCCGAACATAGATTTACGGGCGTAGAAGGCTATATTGGCCTTCTTAACTCGATTTTCTATGTGCAGCATCCAGCGGAGCTTGGGGTCAAGTATTACACCAAGATACTTGACTTCCGATGAAAGTGTAAGACACTGGTTATTAAGTCTAGGAAGCTTAAAAGGTGGAGGCTTGTATTTTCTGGTGAATAGCATCAACTCAGAGTTGACTCTGAGACCGCTACTGGCAGCCCATCTGCTGAGTGTAGCCAGTGCACCTTCCAAAATTTCAGCCATTACTGATGGGAAGGGACCTGAGACCATCAGGACCAAGTCATCCAGGACGTGGCCCCTCCTTCCTGCCTTAGGAATGAAGACCACTTTGGTTTTCTTCCAGCTAGCAGGAACGTGGTTCAGCGAGATACACGCCGAGAAGATCTTTTGAAGAACGGGAACCACCACGGTCTTAGTCTTCTGAAGCATTACTGGCATGATACCATAGATGCCTGGAGATTTGAAAGGGGAAAAACTCGATTGCCCAGTTTATTCAGTTGGCGGACAGGACCGGTGTCAGGGACATCGCAGGTAACCCCTCCTGCCGGTTCGCGTCTTCGTTACAGACCGGATCAATAGGGGTTTCCCGGAAATGGGCATCAATAAGGATTTTTAAGGATTCGCCTGCAGATTCAGCCCACTCCCCGTTCTCTCTTTTGACAAGAGTATTACAGGAGTGGTCCTTGGATAGGATCCTGCTGAGTCTGGCCGAGTCTCTTATGGATTCGATGGATTCGCAGTACTCTTTCCAAGAGTTGCGCTTCGCACCTCTAATGGCTTTCTTATAAACTTTCAAAATTTCCCGGTAATCTTGAAAGTTCCTTATTTGGTAACATTTGTTGAAGACGCTCCTAACCTTCTCTTTCAAGTCGGTCAGCGTCAAATGTGTAGTCATGGGCAAACTTTTTTTATTCTCAAAGGTTTTGCAGATTTAAATCTAAGATCTTATTTGTAAAAGATTGCATTTTAGTTATCATACTTATTATTTATCATAAGTTAAGATTTAAAAATTTTGCGTGAGAGCTTTAGAAAGAATGGATTCGTCATGTTGTTTCGAGATGTAAGGAGGATTTCATTGAACCAAAAACTAATCAAGTGCATCAAACGACGAAAACTTCATATTTGGGACATATTCTACGAAACCCGAAGTATGAATTATTGCAACTCATATTGCAGGGCAAGTTTGAAGGAACAAGAGGTATCGGGCGTAAGCAGTTTTCTTAGTTGAGGAACATAAGACAGCGGAACGGTATGCAACGGGTGGGTCCCCCTCTTGGAAGCAGCTAGAGACCACGAAATATTCTCAAATATAGTTCAAAATTTAAATTAAAAAAATATTATAAAATAATTGTAAAAAAAAAAATTGTATTACTTTAAATTGTTAATCGCTTACATTCGATTACGAATAGCAAATCACGAAGAAGAAAAATTTGGCGGCAAAATGATGAACACTTTACCGGTGGAGATGGGTAAACAAACAGTAGTCCATAAGTAAATGATTACCGGATATCTTTTCTCGAACATTACTAATCGCAAATTAAAATAAGTAAATAAATAATTGGCCAGTACACTTCTGCTAGGTGTTTGGCCGAGATCCTTCTCCTTTTTGTGCGTCTTGATTTTCGTCCACTAATGTATCGTAAATTAGAAAAGCAATTATTTGGTACGGCAGCTGCATTGCCGATAAGATTAAGATGCAGACAACTGAATAATTGTATTTTATTTAAACTTTTGTGAATCAAATTTTCATTTGTATAGTTTAATTTAATTTAATTTAATTTGATTTAATTTTTTTAATTATTTTCTTAATTTTGTTTTATTATCATTTAATGTAATTTTCATTTGCTTAATTTATATTATTTATTCTGCTTTAACTAAATAGTTTATAATAATTTAATTTAGTTTACTTTAAATCTAAATTAAATTATTTATTATATTATTTTAATTAATTATTTATTTTCATTTATTTATTTAATTTTTATTTATTCTCCTTTTTTTTGTTTGTTTGTGGTGTAAACATCCCATTCTTTGGGAGGCACTTACACAACTTGGCGGTAGCTTAGCTGCAAGTCAGATTAACGTGAACGAGTCCGTCACGTCACGATCATGCCAATATAAAGACCTTTCTGAGTTTCCACTGTCGCTTGATATTAATCGCCAAATCGGAGTATTTGCTTATTTTCTCTGTGTCTATTAATTTAATTTAATTTAATTTAATTTAATTTAATTTAATTTAATTTGGTTGGTTGGTTGGTTGGTTTAAGGGTGACCCCGCATCGGAGTGCCACATAGACCGCAAGTTGGGTCCGTTGTGTTGCCCTAGAGCTCATTATTTTAAATGATTTCCCCACCTAACCGAGATTTTTATTGTAGATTTTGGTCAAAGATATTAATTCGTTTCGAAAATTTGATGAGAGATTCGATTTTCAGGTCCGAGAGTACTGAAAGATTGTCAATTGTTGGGGAGCCTAGAAGAGCGAGTCGACTTCTGGCTAGACCCGGACAACTGCACAGCAAATGTCTGCTCGATACTTCCTCATCTTCGTCCTCGCAGTATCTGCACAGGTCGTGTTGAGGAACCCCGAGCCGACGTGCGTGAGTGCCCAAAAGGCAGTGGCCGGTGATAAGAGATGTTATATGCCTTAGTTCGTGTTTCGGAAGGCTTATAAGGGTTTTTGTCTGTTTCAGATTGTAGGATGGCCAGATTTGTCTGGTCGTAACGCAAGTAGTTTCCACTCGCCACCTCCGATCAGCAATGCTGTGAAATTCTCGATCAATGAGCAATTTACATGTTGAGAGCGGAATGTGGATTGTGGGTAAGTTACTAACATATGATTGCGCAGCTCCAGCTCTTGCGAGCTCATCAGCTTTGCAGTTACCTTCGAATCCACTGTGACCCGGAATCCAGATAACTTGGACAGAATTCTGAACACTTATCTCGTTAAGAGATAAGAGACAGGATCGAACCACATCTGAGTGGGTATAAGAGGAGCTGAGTGCTCGAACGGCCGCTTGACTGTCGGTGAAAAAGCGGATATCCTCTAGTGATATTCTATTTTCTAAGAGAGTTTTCGCAGCATACCAGATAGCGCATACTTCCGCTTGGAATACGCTACAGTAGTCGGGTAATCTAAATGATAGATTGATGTGAGGGGAATTGGAAAAGATTCCAAATCCCACTTTGCCGTCTTGTTTTGAACCATCTGTATATATAGTCAGAGGGCCATCGATTTCGGTAAGATTTGTCTTCCATTCTTCCCTAGTTGGGAGTGAACAGGAGAATAGCAAGGGTGGTGATGGAAGACTTACATGATAGTCTATGTCGGAAGAGATAACAGTGTTCCTGTTCAGTATGGCCGAATGGCCAAGATACTTATTCCATTTCGATATAGCATTCATGCGTGTCGCTGCTTTCGCTGCAATCGCTTTGCCAGCCAGATCGATAGGGAACAAGTGAAGCAACGTGTTTAGAGCCTTAGTAGGTGTTGTACTTAAGCATCCTGTTATCAGGAGGCAGGCTGTTCTTTGAACTCGATCAATTGTGGCTACTCTACACCGTTTTTCGAGTGCTGTCCACCATACAACCACACCGTAGAAGAGTATCGGTTTGATGATCGAGGTATATATCCAATAAATGATCCGAGGTGAAAAACCCCAGGTTTTGCCTATAGCTTTCTTACAAGTATAGAGAGCTATGAAAGCTTTTTTACATCTGTTTTCGATGTTCAATTTCCAACTCAACTTCCTATCTAGAATGACTCCTAGATATTTAGCTGAATCAGATAGAAGTAATGATTCCCCTTTTAAGGTTATTGTTTGCAGTGGAGGAGATTGTTGTTTCCTATTGAAGAGAACAAGATCTGTCTTTGCTGGATTCGCATTTAGTCCGCATTCGGTGCACCATTTTGACAGAATATTGATTGAGCGTTGCATGAGCTCAGTGAGGGTATTCAGGTGTTTGCCTGACACGCAGAGAGCAATGTCATCTGCATAGGCTACAACCTTGCAGCCTGCTTTTTCGAGATTTCGAAGCAAACTGTTTACAGCGAGATTCCAGAGAAGGGGTGAAAGTACTCCGCCTTGAGGAGTGCCTTTGACGGCGTACATTCTCATGCGGCTTACCCCAAGCTCTGAAGTGATTATTCTATTTTGGAGCATTTGTTCGATCATCTTTCGGATGGAGTAATTGATACCCAATTTGGCAATTTCAGACAAAATAGCGTTGGGTTCAATATTATTAAAAGCACCTTCTATGTCCATAAATGCGACAAGAGAGTACTCTTTATTGTGAAGGGAAGTTTCCACTGTTTGCACCAGTGAATGAAGTGCCGTTTCAGTCGATTTCCCTTTAGTGTAGGCATGTTGTGCCTCAGAGATCAACTTAGTATCAAGTTGGGTTTTGATTTGCTCATCTAGGACTTTTTCAAAAGCCTTTAAGCAAAAAGAGGTTAGGCTAATGGGCCTGAAGTCGTTTGGTTTGCAGTGTGAAGGCTTTCCCGTTTTCGGAATGAATACTACCTTCGATTTCTTCCAAATTGTCGGAAGGTAAGAGAGATTTAAACACTTGTTAAAGATCCTTGTTAACCAAGGCAGTAGAATTTCCAGTCCTTCTTGAAGTTCTGCTGGAATGATGTTGTCAGGACCTGGTGATTTAAATTTTTTAAAGCTTAGTATTGCTGTAGAGATGCTATTAGAGCTGATTAGATCTGATCTATTCCCATAATTACTCTGAAGAGTGCTGGGAAGAGCAGGTAAGTTGGCAACACAGCCTGGAAAGTGAGATTCTAGAAGTATTCTAAGAGTGTGGTCAGTTGAAGTAGTCCAAGTTCCATCTTGAGTCATGATAAAACTGGGAGAGACTGGGTTTGATGCAAGAATCTTGCGTAGTCTGCTTACTTCTGAAGTGTTCTCTAATTCTTGAGTGTATGATCGCCAGGATGTGCGTTTTGCACTTCTGACAGCTTTCTTAAAGTCTTTGAGACTTTGTCGATATTCTTCCCATTCGTCTGTTATTTTAGATTGGTTAAAGAGTTTCCGAGTTCGATTGCGAAGTTCTGAGATTTCTGGAGTCCACCAAAAAGGTTTATGCTTACCTCCTGTTTTTGTCAGGGGGCAAGATTGTCGTGCTGCGCTTTGACACGTCTTCGTTATCATGTTGACAGCGTTTTCGATATCGTTTTTATTTGCCATTTCAAACTGCCTGATATCAGGAAGTCCATTGGCAAGATGTTCTTTATATTTGATCCAATTCATACGTTTTTTGTTAAGGTACTTCATGGGTTTTGCCGTTTCGGCTTTTAACGTGAATGTTATATATTGGTGGTCGGAAAAAGAGTGCTGTTTATCAACGCTCCAGTCCTGCACCAGTTGTGTACATGATTCGCTAGCAAGAGTAATATCGAGTACCTCTCTTCTAGACGAGTTAAGAAACGTAGGGACATCACCTCTATTACATATATCAAGCTTATTCGCTAGAATATAATCAAAAAGTTGCTCACCTCGTGTGTTGTTGTTTGTACTGCCCCAAACAGTATTATGTGCATTAGCGTCTGCTCCAATAATGACGCGTTTCTGGATCAGATGCGCCGTATTGACGAGCCTCCTCACTGCTTCAGGAGGAGGCGCCTCC
This sequence comes from Anastrepha fraterculus, assembly GCA_037575425.1. Classification (NCBI taxonomy): domain Eukaryota; kingdom Metazoa; phylum Arthropoda; class Insecta; order Diptera; family Tephritidae; genus Anastrepha; species Anastrepha fraterculus. The sequence goes on along the minus strand of JAYXIM010047215.1, from coordinate 2,619 downwards.
GCTGCGTCGTAAGGCATGTAAGCCGACACGATCCAAATCGGGCCGTGAACTGCTTCAACCTCAATGGCAGTGGTGTCAGCATTGCTAAAGGGAAGAAGAAAAGCATTAATATGTTTTCGAATGAGAATACAAGAACGCGATCTAACGTTAGCCTCACCTTGAAACAAGGTGTAGTGCGTATCTTTCAGGCCGCATATCTTGTTGTTTGATATCCAAGGTTCTTGGATGAGAATGATGTCTTCTCTGAGGTCAGAGAGACGAAGAATGAGGGCTGCCGAGGCAGCCTTAGAGTGGTGCAGGTTAATCTGCAGCACTTTTAGACGGACATTCGACGACTGTGGCGTTCGCGTCATCACCGCTATCTAAAAGGCTATCCTCGTCCTCGAGTTGAATGTTAAATAAGTTTCCCGCAAGTTCGCTGTTTGATTCCGAGTCGGACTCAATCGTCGAAGCTTGTGAGAGAGGCTTATCGACATCCATCTTGGGGGCCGCCGTACTCTCTTCGCTGGGTGCGAGGAGGTTTTTCGGCTGATAGGTCCAGATGGTAGCTGTAGTGAACCCGAATGCCACAATCCCCTTGCGGTCGTCCAGTGCTTTAACGCTTTCCTGGTCCAGGAGCAGCGTGACATGTCTGGAGTTTCCTGAAGGCTCTTCCACCTTAACTACCCTCCAGTTTTCGGTGGGTAGGTTCGGGTTTCCGATCTTCAGTAGCTCCAGGATGGTTTCCGGATCGGATGGCTCTACAGGTATTCTTGCTCTGCCGCGAGGTTTGTTGGGAATTTCGCTCTTCTTGATTAGTTGGAGCTTCGCTCCGGGCCATACCTCGCCGAGTCGGTCGAGGGCCTTGCCGTACAGGCTGACAGAGCGTTGATCTGAGCAAGCGATCAACTTGACCCTTGCTTGGAACCAACCCGCGTCAGAGCAGAAAGGAGGGGGTCCTGGGTTCTGCTTCAGAACGTCCAGGTAGCCCAATTGAAGTTTTCTCTCCACAATCTTCCAGTTTGATGGAGAGATAAAACCGTCAGGGTGGCTCTTATCCACCACCGCCATGACCAGACTATCTCTGGCAACTTCGCAGAACTTGCGTAGTTTGACCTCAGAGGAAGCTTTATGCTTCTTGGGGTCGTTGGAGCTATGAGGATCCTCTGAAGACCGCTGCCGCTTAGCTGCACTCGGTTTATCTTTGGACGCCTCATAATTCCGAAGGAACTCCCGGGCCCAATCGAGAGTTGACTTTTGCTGGTCGGACAGCTCCTCCTCAGGGGTTTTGCCGAACTTTTCCATAAGGAAAGTGGCGCGTCTTCGATCTCTGTATCGACGGAGATGAGGAGGGATGGGTTTTTTGGAGACTTCTGTCCGACTTGTTTTCCCAGTTTCTGGCAAAACAGATTTAGTGATCACTTGGTTTTCCGCAACCGAGTCGGTTTTGGAGGAAGTAGAAGCCTCAAGGGAATGCGGTGGTGTCTCTGTGACGGTTTTGCTCTTAGCGAGCACTTTCGCCACCGAAGGGGTGGTTTTTGACCCCGCCATAAGTTTGGTGGAGCCAAGGGGTCTTCCGCGTCGGGAAGGAGTTTGTTGTGTTGTTTGTTTTTTATTTGTTGGTTTGTACATAATTTTGCGGTGCGGTCACTCAGCCGACGTGTCAGCAGTCGTAACCTGGGATTTAGATAGGGAAATAATGGGGTCCGCCACGCCAGAGCCCTATGCCGTGGTAAGTCGAATTGAAACTGGGGTGCGACAGGTGCCCCAGAGTCCGCATACTAGCGACTTAGCTCACCCTAAGCCATGCATCCCTCGGCGTATGCTGTTCCACCTTGGATTGGTAGCCTTTGATATAAGGGAGTGGCCTTCTCCCCGTGAGTCCATGTTTACTCCATTCGTATTAGCAGAGACATGACCTACTAATACGAGTGGCTTCTCGCCTTCCACCGAAGTGGATATGGGTCACTGCCAGCAATTATGGCAGTTACGGCACGCGTGCAGTAACACTGCACTACATGTTGTTCCCCCTACCATAGTTGTTGGTTGACGAGAACTAGGCTGGTTCGCGAGTAGGCTTTTACCGAGGCTATGACCTACTTAACCACAGAAGATAACTGTGGCGTACCCTATCCACCACCTGGGACGCGCCGCAATAGGTGCCCAACCAAAGGGTAATTTAATTTAATTTAATTTAATTTAATTTAATTTAATTTAATTTAATTTAATTTAATTTAATTTAATTTAATTTTGTTTAATTTAATTTAATTTAATTTAATTTTATTTAATTTTATTTTACTTTATTTTATTTTATTTTATTTTATTTTATTTGAGCTTAATCCATCTCGGCTATTGCCGGAGATTGCACATTCCGGATAAAATTTTCAAGGGAGCATTTTCTGGTGGAGCAAAGTCCAAGTTCTACGCCCATGCGATTGCTATTGCTTAAATATTTAAAAATCTACGAACTATTGCACATGTGTCCAGTATGGTCGACTTCTGCATGTCTTCTAAGAAGTGTTGGCAGTCATACTTCTTCAAGTTTTTTATTAAATGCTTAGGCACTAATCTAGTGGAAGATATAATTATTGGTACTATATTAACTTCCCCCGCTTTGTACATCCGTTTAAGTTCTATGGC
>JAYXIM010047214.1:0-87156 GCA_037575425.1 Anastrepha fraterculus | reverse complement strand
TCTTACTAGGTTGTTCAATAAGTTTTGCTGTTCGATAAGAAACACTCAATTTTATGGTTTGAAATACAGTTTCTTATTCAGTAAAGTCTCCCTGAACATCAATACACTTGTTCCAACGAGTTTCCAATTTATGAATTCCATCCCTGAAGTGAGAGTCTGAAAAATACGCTTCCACAGCTGTTATGACGTCATTATTTGATGAAAAAGCCTTTCCACGCATGCTTTTTTTAGGTCTGGAAACAGATGGAAGTTCCTAGGGGCCAAAAACTGGTGAATACAATGGATGCTCCAACAATTCGAACTTTAATTCACGGATTTGAGCCATTGTCGATATGCTCGTGTGACACAGTGCAAATAATTTTTTTCCTTTTCAAACAGGGTATTTTTCCCCGAATTCTCTCCTTCAGCTGGTCTAGAAGGTTACAATAATATTCACAATTTCTGTTTATGTTATGTTTTACCAGTTTGCAAGTAGTCCACCACAACAAAATTCTTGGCGCACCGCAGAAAACCCTTCTTGGCCGATTTCTGGACACGAACTCTTTTCGGCGCTGATCCAGTTTCACACCACTCTTTTAGCTCTTGTTTTGATTTAGGATCCTGCTGATAGACCCAAGTCTTGTCCATAGTGATGAATCAACGCACAAAATCCATGACTGACTAGCACTGATTCGAGACAACCGTGAAGGTTGCGGAGCGTCCCACCCATTTGAGCAATGTAGTACTAGTTCTGCACTATTGGAAAACGAATTGGTGGAAAATTCGCACCTACTAGGTCAACCCAAAATTCACCGATAGCTTATAGGAAAATGAGTCAATTTAGTCATGATCCTTAATCGTCAAGAAGCGCCCGGTATTAGGTACTAGCGGATTTTCCAGCGGGGTATCTGTTAATTTTGTCTTTCCGAACTTTTTGGGAGCATTTATGTCGAAACGTACTTTTTTCTTTTTTTTCACGACTGCGTTTTACGCTTTTACTATTTTTTATGGTGTCATTTTTAGTTTTTTCTCAGCACTCGGCCTTTAGGCGTCGCACACCCTTGCAACTGCTTACTGATTCTAGAGCATTAGGGGGTTAACAGGAATGCTAATTAAGCATTATTTTTTTTTATACACCGCTGTTGTACATGTTTCTAAGCTATCTGGAATTCAATAACTATGTAAGTGTGTCTCTAAATCTATCAGCTGGTAATCCTGAGATAAAAAAATTCTAGTTTCGTTAATTTTGAAAATCTTCCGGAATTTTTATGTTCATTTGCTTTCCGTTAACAATCCGGAGTTGCTCTCCTAAAATTTGTTAATTGAATTATATAAGGAATTGGATTATAACATATTCCCAAAAACAAAGAATCTCTCACGTCAACTACCAACACCCATCTTTGATGAAATAGAAACCACCATAAAAAACACGAAATCTGGATAATCTAGCGGCCTGGAGATATATTAAGCCTGGACCCGAAAACATCAGCAGAAATCCTGTTCCCCCAATTTCAATCTATATGGGAGTCGGGAGCACTGTGAGACGACTGAATGTAGGGGATACTCGTGAAAGTCCCCGAAAAATGGAGCTCCTCCTAGTACGGCAAACTACACTGTTCTAAGTAGCAGAGCAAAGTTTTCTATAAGGAAATTATTAGCTGCATAGGCAACAAAATCTCATAGACTCGAAATCAAGACAAAGGCGAGAAGTAGACAACTTGGCAAACATTTGTTTCGGCACCATGCGCTCACAGCCGGCGCGATAACAACTGATAATAATAATACAAGGTGGCGCCAAATTCTGTTTCCGAATAACTTTTTTACTAAATAAAAAAATGTATTTGGGTGAAGATTTACGCGCTCCATTGCTTGTCTTTTTGAATACTGCAACTGTTATTTGCATGGAACAAATTATGTGACGTCACATTAGTACAAATAAAGTTTATTGAGCCGGCGATACACATGGCGCTCAACGTGCTAAACATCAATATCAGTACAAAACTCCAAAAAATAATAGATTTGTGTTGTTGTAATATCTAATATCTAATTTTCTTTGATATTAAAAAAAATATTGAAAAAAAACAATAAAAATTAAAAAACAAAAAATAAAAATAAATTTCCCGTAGCTTTCTGAAGACCATAAATGCAGATAATTATTTTTTTTAGTCTCTAAGGCTTCCAGAAAATAATAGGATAAAATATTGTCTTTGACATTAAAAAAAAATTTAAAAAAAAATTACAATAAATTTACCGTTGCCTTCTGAAGACTATAAATACACTTAATTTTTGTTTGTATCTGTATTTTTTTTAATGTTCTTTTTATTCGCGTGAAGTGGAAATACGCAGGGCTGTCAGCTGAAAACCCCTAAGTCGTAAATTGCGACGCAATAGTAAGAGACCCCAATTACACTCATGGCACTAACGGCCCCAAGAAATGTCGGTTTATTGTAATTTAGGTTTTTTTACTTGCACTTTTTTCTATAAATGTATAGGCCATGCGCCTCATACCAAAAAGTTTTGAAAAATGTATTGAAAATTAATTTTTTTTGTATCTTTTCTTAGGTTTGTATTTTCTTATTTTTTTAAGTTTCTATTTTCTTGAAAAGTTTATAATTTTTTGAAAAGTTTTTAACTTTTTAAATTTTTTTGAAATTTTCAAAATTTGTTCAAGGTTTCTAAAAAGTTTGTAAGTTTTTTAAGATTGTATTGAAAATTTAATTTTGTATATTTTTTAAAGTTTGCATTTTCTTGGTTTTTGAAAAGTTTTTGAAAAATTTTTTGAACATATTATTTTTTTAATTTTTTTTTTCTGGTAAAATTTATTGAAAATTTCATTTTTTAGTAAAATTTTTGAAAGATTTATTGAAAATTGTATTTATTTAGTTTATTTTTTCTTGAAGAGATTGTAATTTTTAATCACCCGATAGAAAAATTTTGTCACTTTTAACATATTACGGCTTTAAAACTCGGTAAAATTCACAAAAATTTAGAGTTTTCAAAAATTTGTTGATGTAAAAGTTTTTTTATTTCTAAGTACCCATCCAAAAACTGTTTCTTAAATACAAAAGTGAGTAAAATAAAAAAGAAAAAAAAACAGCAGAAACTGCCAGCAAATACCAAAATTAAAGCTTTACTTTTGTTGTATTCTTTTTCGCAAAGCTTAGAAATTCCACCAGAGTCACGTTTCTATTGTTTTGTTATTTTTCTTGCTCTTCAAACGACTACAGTTTATTTTTTGTTCAATTTTACTTTTGTTCATTTTTGTTCAATTAACATTTTTTGGTATAATTTTTGTTGAATTTTCGCGTTTTTGTTTATTTTATGTTGAATCTTTTTAATTCTCACTATTAATTTTACTGCTGCTGAATATGAGTTTTTATTAACATAATTTTCTAATGAATCACATAAAAATATGAATTCATTGTGACTACCTGTTTTGTCTGTATTTTTTTTGTTTTGCCTTCGTGTTGATTTGCGCAGGGCATTGTTTAATTTTTTTCCTCTCTTCTTTTAAAATAGTTTACAATTTCTCCGCATTTGTTTGCGATTCTTCTGCGCGTTCTGACTTGCTTGTTGACTCACACACGTGTCATTCACTTTGTCAAGTAATTTGTCATAAACTTTATACTATTCAAATATTTCTTGCAAACTCGTTTCTCATTCGCATACCAAAGCATGCTCATACATACATACATACATATATACAGGAGCATGAATGCGCTGCGCCAATATTTTTTTACCACGACGAATTATCGAGTTTCGACAATTTTTTATTTTGTATTTAATTCTTTTTGTCATGGTTTTATAAGAGCATAGTGCAATCTACAACAAAAAATCATATATGGTAACTCAAAGCTTCAAACTTAATAAAAAATTCACAAAAATTCAACAAATTTCAAAAAGCAGAAAAAAATGTCTACAGCAAAATTTCGAAAACTCTGGGTACGCAGTTTTATAGAACATTCAATTTTAGTATAACAAAGTGCAAATTTATGTGCCTTAAAATTCTGGTTGACTTTTCACAATTTTTTCCCCCAGAGGTGTTGAGTATTTTCTTCCATATAAAACACTTCCGAACATCTGCTTTGTATGGAAGAAAATTCTCATGATCGCATGCCAAAAAAAATCATCAAAAACGAACGGTATTTTTAGTAGCTTTAAACTTGCAGTTTGTTATACTAAAATTAAATGGGCTACAAAACTGCATACCTAGAATTTTCGAAATTTTGATCCATTTTTTTTTAAATATAATGGGCTATAAAACTACATAACCAAAAGATTTTAAAGTTGCTGATTAAAAAGTTGATAATTTTTATACATTTTTGTTAAATTTTTGTGAATTTTGTACAGAGCAAAAACTTGCGCTACTATTATTTTGAACACATTTGTAAATAAATAAAGTACATGAGTGTTTTTTGTTTCAAACATCCAAGGCTCGAAAAAATTTGTGCTCGCTTACTGGATAGCAAAAATCTCGAATGCTTTAAGCGGCGCTACCTTGACCCAATTCCGTTCACAATATTATAGAAGGTTAAACTCCTAACTTTATAGAAGTGACCACGCCATAATTAATATATTTCTGGTATGTAAAGGTAACCCGCACGATACCAAACACCTATTCACATGCGCCCTTAGATCCACTCACCTAAGACCACCGTCCCTTTTGGACCCAATCCGTCGAAACAGCATGTTTCCACGGCTTACTGTTTGATGAGATAGACGCTGACGATCGACAGGTCTTGAAGAACTCTGCTACAAAAACAACAAAACTTTTAACACATCACCACTTCAGACCATTTTATTAGCAAAGGAAGGAATCTTTAAATGGATTGACTTGATTTAACTTAGAAAATCATCATCTCCAACTTGCTTCAATGGCAGGAGTAGTCAAAAATATTCTCAGACAAATACAAATACAAATGGGGTACAGATCTTCGAATGTATTTTTAAAGTTGAAGTTCAAACCAACCTTCTGATTCATTTTGAAGTACTCCTCGTTGCTTCTCAAGTCAAAGAACAAACTTCATCAATGTATACCAGATTTTCGACTTTCAATCGAATCTTTCTCATTTTTTTGGGTTCAAGAAAAATCTTATGAACACCTCTTCGTTGCTTGTTAGATCTTCTCTTCGGCTTAGGCAACCAAAAAAAAGCAAATACACATATACAGATGTGCTACGAAGAGACGTTCCATTCAATTGAACGGTTTGAACATCCCTCGTGCCGACACTGAATTTTATCATTAAGGTGGCGCAAAATTAATAATTAATTTTAGTTAATAACTTTTTCACTAAATAAAAAAAGATTGTGAGTGATGGAAACCTTTATTTTGACCTTTGCGCACTTCACTACAAACATACACCAGCTGTCCAGCTCACAAGTGTCAAATATTATTGCTTGCATGTGTTTCGGCTCGTCTTCATTTTTTATCTATGCAAAAAGATGGATCAAAGAACCTGTATCAAATTGTGTGTGAAAAACGAAATTAAGTGCGCGGATGCATTCCGAATGTTGAATGTGTCATACGGAGAAGCTACTTTGGACCAAAGCAACGTTTACCGGTGGTACAAAATGTTCTCCGAAGGCCGACGAAAAGCGTGCCGGACGCCCGAACACTTCAACAACAGACGAAAAAATTGATAAAGTGAAGAAAATGGTATTGACCAATCATCGAATCACCGTTAGAGAAGTTGCTGAGAACCTAGACATATCGATTGGCTCGTGCCATTCGATTTTTTCCAATGATTTGGATATGAGACGGGTCGCCGCAAAATTCGTACCAAAACTGCTCAATTTCGACCAAAAGCAGCATCGCATAAACATTGCTAATGAGATGTTGGACTCTGTCCGCGACGAACCAAATTTGCTCCAGAGGATCATAACTGGTGACGAATCGTGGGCTTATGGTTATGACGTGGAAACCAAAGATCAATCATCTCAATGGAAGCTGCCGCACGAACCAAGTCCGAAAAAAGCGCGCCAAGTTCGGTCGAATGTAAAAGTTTTGCTTACCGTATTCTTCGATTGCAGGGCCCTTGTGCATCATGAGTTCTTGCCACAGGGTAAAACGGTTAATAAGAAATATTACCTGCAAGTTATGCGCAATTTGCGAGAAGCAATCCGCCAGAAACGCCCGGATTTGTGGAAGAACAAAAATTGACTCTTGCATCACGATCACGCCCCTGCTCACACATCGTTGCTTGTGCGCGACTTTTTGGCCAAAAACAACATACTAATGATGCCACAGCCCATGTGACTTTTTCTTGTTCCCGAAACTGAAGAGTCCCATGAAAGGATGATGCTACGCTAGGATTGACGAGATAAAGACAGCATCGAAGGAGGAGCTGAACAAGATAAAAAAAAAAATGATTTTTTGAAGTGCTTCGAAGATTGGAAAAACGTTGGCACATGTGCATAATATCTCATTGGGATTACTTTGAAGGGTACAAAATAGATATTAATGAAGAAATAAATAATTTTTGAAAAAACACAAAATTTGCGATATTTTTTTAACACACCTCGTACGACGCCATTTGTAAAAATGGTAAATGTTCCAATAGGGTGATTAATTTTTCATAAATATCTTTGTAAGAGCTTTGACAGAGCTCCCCCTTCTATTTGTGATGTGAGTCTTTATATTTTCCTCAAACGGAGGGACCTACACTTTTATGCCGCCTCCAAACAGCAGATGAATTTTTTATGAGGAACTTTTTCACAGCAGAAATTCACTAGGAAGTTTGTCATTGACTGCAGGGGGCGACTGCTTTTAGTAAAACACTTTTCTATTTTTTTTTGCTTCATGCCCACGGTGAAAAAAAAATACATTTTTAACACGAAATACCGAAAAATAAATTGCTCATACAAAGCAATTATCGTTACAAATTTTGCTGCGTATTAAAAGAACTTTTTATTGTATTTGCAATTAAAATAGCTAATAATTGAATAATTAATATTAAAACAGTTAATCCTCATTAGTTACTCTGTTCAACATTAGAAAGAAAAATTAGATATTGCACTGAAATATATTTAATACGAGTACGTGGTTAGCAGTGCTAAACCGTTACGTGACGGAATTCGCGCATTTGTACTACAATAAAGACAAAAACTTCAAATCAAAATTATTGCAAGCAAACTTATTTTTATAATCGTGCATGAAATTATTAGCGCGCATAATTAAAAATTGACTTAATAAATAAATAAATTAAAATCATTTGAAGAAATTGCTTGGCGCCGAATGTGCGCTGTATCACTAAAGAATTGGAGATTTTGTACAAATGCAGAAACAACATACGACCACATACATATACACTAGGGATGCAAATATGAGCTGTTGGTCAAACTGTGAGTCCCGATTTTTTTGCTAATCTGGGCTTACGAAAGGTATGTGCACGTTTCATTCTGCACAAGTCAACTGAGGACCAAAAATTGCTCAGAACTCAACGTTCGTGATGAAACGTGGGTTTTTCCAACATGAACCTGAAACTAAGCATCAAACTGCCGAATGGAAGGTCCCAGACGAGCCACCATCCAAGAAGTCGCATTTGGAGAAGTCAAAAATCAAGTCGATGCTCATTTGTTTTTACGATTCCAAGGGAATTGTCCACAAGGAGTTCGTGCCAATGAGCCAAACCGCCCATTCAATTTTTTATCTTGGCTGTTTGAAGCGTTTGTTACATCGCATTTGTCAAATTCACCCTGAATACCGCGAGGGAGGAAGCTGGCGCTTATTGCATGATAATGCACCATCTCATCGATCCCCTCTTCTGACTAATTTTTTGACTAGAAATCGCATTTAAATCATCAATCACTCACCGTATTCGCCTGGTATGGCTCTCTGTGACTTCTACCTATTCGGAAAATTGTATTTGGCCATGAAAGGAAAACGTTTTGCGGCCGTGGAGGCCATCTTAAATGCTCGTACCGACATCCTGAAGGACATTCCGGTCAATGACCTGAAACACTCTTTCGAAAAGCTTTTAGATCGCGCAAACAGTGTATCGAGGCCAGAGGGGACTACTTTGAATAAATAAACTCGAACCTATCAGAACAAGGCTCCTGTCGTTTCTACTTTAGCTCAGTCTTTTTTATTTTGGACTTCACCTTGTAGATATACAGTGTACTCTCTCCTATCGGACTCCTCTTTTAAGCGGACATCTCCCATAAGCGGACACTTTTTTCAGTTCCTCAGACAATTTTTTTATGAGGAGTTTTTTCATGGCGAAAAAAAACCCTGAGGTTTGCCATTGCCTTTCGAGCGGCAAATTATTTATCGAGTAGCAAGAAAATGCTAATGTATTGCCTTGTAATTGTTAATTGTAATTGTTGCCTTTTAACAGGGTCGCCTTTGTAGCACTACGTGTAATGAGTTGTAATTTGATACCTTTATCGAGAAGTTTGGTCTTTTTTAGCATAACCTAAATATAACGATTTAACTTACGCGCTTTGTTTGTTCTTTTTTCAGTGGGTTGAAAAATTCATCTCGCCCAAAAGATGGAATTATAGCGTCAACATTTTCGTGATGACTTACGAGTATTACGATTTTCGACGTGGATTATCGGGGCAGGAGTGCATTGATCAACTTACTTCGATCTAATAATCTTAATCCAACAAAAGTTGTTCACGGAAGAAACACCATAAAGCAAATTGTCATGTGTTTTTTCGCATAAACTGGTCATATCGCCACTGTACCACTAGAGAAACTTAAAATAGTCAATTCTGGTTGGTACACAACTATTTTTTTGTAAGAAGGTTTCGGAGAATCAAGCAAAACCACCGGCGGAAATAAATCATACTTCACCAAGACAATGCGAGCTCTCGCGTATCGGCTCACACAAAAGAATTTTTGAACACTCTAAAGGTCAAATTAAGGGACCGTCCGCCTTACAGATTTGATTTGACACCTAATTATTTCTTTTTGCTCCCAGGAATAAAAATAATATGTGAGATCAACGTTTTTCACTGCTTAAAGAAGCTGTTGAAACCTTTAAACAGCTCGTTTTAGAGGTATCCACTTGTGAGTGGCAAAAGGGCTTTGAAAATTGCTTTAAGTGTATATAAAAGTGTATTTTCATTAACACCGGGCGCAAAATGTAAAAGACAACCCTCGCATTAACAAATTTCTATATTTCAAAATTCGGGATTATTTGAACTTACATACTTTCAGTAAGAGTTTATATCAATACTTCCCTATGAAAAAATATGTATCAAATTATCCAAATTATCTCATATCAACCAATCTCGAGACTTTCGGGATTCGGGGTTCCGTGACTCCGGGATGAGAATACGTAATGTATACATACTCACTAAATTTTCAAAAAATTTAAGTCCCGGGATTGCGGGATACTTTTAAAGTAGTCCCGAGATCCCGGAATTCGTCCCAGAATTTACCTTGCGACGTAAATTTTTTAATATCAGTAAAAATTCACTAATTGGTGGTACTGCATGGTAAGTGCACCAAAGCTTTTTAAAATTTAAGCTAAACTGATTTCAAAAATCACCCATCAGCTGAAAGCCTTCGTAGTTAGCGGTGCGTTTTCTAATTTGTATGATAATTTTGTTTTTATTTAGCAGTTTTGTTAAAAAAAAATTAATAAAATAAAAATCACATACAAACAAGTCCTAAGTAATCAGTTTCACGGAATGAGTTGATTTATTTATAAATATCTATTAATGATGCAGCTTTCAGTTCAAATCAATTTGAAGAAAATTGCGTAGGTAAATTAAACAAGCAACTTATAAATTGAAAAACCTTTTATTGCAATCAAGGTTTGTAATGAACACATTTTTTCTGAGTTTTGAAATTTTCGGGATCCCGAGTATAAAAAAAATTGTCCCGAAAACAGCACCCCGACATTTTTACTTCCTTCACTTTAACATTTAAAAATGTCCCGAGCTTATAACAACAAGTTCCGAAAACACCAGAACCTCGGGATTGACATCCCTCGGCCATACATATGCACGCATTTATGTTGCGCGCCCTATAGACGAAATTGCACGCGGCAAGAATTGGCCACAGCAAATGGCAGGCACCTATTAGCAAGCAGGACGCATTGCATGTTGAACGCTACGTTTTTGCGAGAAATGTCTTATTTTGAGTTTGATTTTTTTAACTAATAATTATTTTTAAATGCGCCGTACAACTCATAAATTGATATTTTTTCCTTAAGAAAAAAAACGAAAATATTTCTATGGGATTAGATTTATTGTTGCTGAGGCGAGCAATAAAAACGTGGCAACTTTATAAAAAATTAAAAGCAATAAAAACGAAATAAACTATTCAATTTGCTAAAATTGATAATCGTAAATAGTTGAGAAAGTCATCACTCCCCAATTTAGCACAGCTACATTTCAAATGGCATGCAATTAATAATTAAAATGCGTGAAAATAGCGAACGAATTGAAACGCAGAGCAATTTATAAAAACAAAGACACCGCAAACAATTTTTCGTAACGAAAAAAAAAAACAAAATACGAAAAAGCCAAATGCAAGCGAGCATCAAGTGGCGCCTCAAATGCGCCATAAAAGCGCCATTAGATTTTTTTTAAATTTTATTTTTTTCAGCATCAGAGACACTCACTTTAAAGCGCCATTATGCCGCTAAAAGCTACAGCTACAGCAAACACAGCAGCAATAACAACAACAACAACGCAGTGAGTAATTAATGCTGCCAGGCAACTATTTAATGATTAAATCATTTTCTATGTGGGTACAACGACCAGCCAGCCAGCAGTACATAGCGGTGGGCAGCGAGGAAGGGTGTAAGGCAAAAAAATTAAAAAATAAAATAACAAAAATAAGTTTTATATTATTTGAAGAGCACTATTGTGCGAGTATGTTAGTGTTGTTGGCGTACTGACGCCTTTTTCGATTTGATGACATCAACAAATTGTCCAAAAGGAGCGATTAATTCTACTTGTTATTGGTTTTTTTCTCACCATTTTTCGGGCTTTCATCTCTTTTTATACGCAGCCTGTCAATTTGTTATGCTGGTGACAATTAAAATTGATTATGTTTAATAGTTTAGACATTTGTGAGTTGTAAAAGAAAAACCGATATAAAAAATTTACATACAAATTGAATATAAAAAATTGACATAAAAAATGATTACAAAAATTGGCATAAAAAATTAAAAAGTAATCTCGTACATATGGAACTCAATGTGTACACACGAAAATATTTAATTATTTTGTTTATAATTTTTCTCGCTTTAATCTCAGTTTTTATGCCCTTCACGCACAGGAATTCCAAATTGTTGCTAGAAGTGATTAGAATTTCTACTCCTCTTTGACTGGCGCGGCAATCGCTTAAGTTAATGTGAACTTTTTCCATAAGTGAGCCAATAATTTCGCCAATTAGACACACCAAGTGAAGCCAAGTACTTCTCGCGTGGTTTTTCCTAAGCAATGGAGGTCTTCCTCAACCACTGCTACCACCAGAAGGCAACGTATTCACACTGCTAGGGTTAGAGCTGCTGGATATATATAAACTGCACGTTGGCTGTATCTCCCGAAAGCTCATTTTTCCATCGTTTACGCTATTCGCCGTTCGAAAAGGGAAAGGTTCATAAATCTTTCTTTCTCTCGAAATCTCTAACGATTGCCTCCTACCGCAGAGCGCTCATGATAAAAAACGTATAAAGGTATCAAAGGTTCACTGCAATACCGCATGAGTACGTTTCTGTATCTTATGATACTTTTCGCTGAACCATTACGAACTTTTGGCAAACCTAATAAATATCTCCAACGAGTCTAGCCGTTATGAGACGTCCAATAAGCAGATATCTACAGCCAGCCAGAGCTGTTGATGTAATTGTGAAAATTGATGGGATTTCGGTTGATGCACTGCGCAAGGCTGTCGAAGAAAGGAGCACCCAGTGACCTTCATCGTCTAGTTGCCAAAACTGGACATTTACAGGAACCTTCTCAGAAAGGTCCCCACAGCTATATGATAGACCTAGCTTTTCCGCGAGTGAGCCGATCGTTCAATGACCGGCACAGCTACGAGTTTGGAAATTGAATGACGTGGAGTCGCTAAGACTTTCTGAGTCCAGCGTCTATTGTACTAGGACCAAGGTGTTTTCGAAATAGCACATAAAGAAACGGAACTCCAACTTTTCTGCGCTTTCCTGACAAATAAGTTGTGCAGTTCCCCTTAACAACAGTCTGTTGGATGCCCATGACCAGGTAAGAGATCTCTGAGACCAATTCAGTCCCATTCCTGGCAAACTCATCAGCAATCCCCTTTTTCCTCTATGTTGCTATGTCCTGGAATCCAGATCAGAGAAATGTTACCCGCACACCCAAGAGATTTGACCTCCTCCTAATAGGAGTTGACTAATTTGGCGTCGTTAGAGTATTGATATTGGTTATCAGAAAAAATGTTAATATCTTCCTCGCTCCCACGTTCCCTAAACATTTTCCATGCCTGCACGATCGCAAAGACTTCTGCCTGAAAAATACTAGCAGTATTTTGAGGAAATAGAGATAAATGGGCTGATTTAGAGAAAACCTCTGCTCTGACTCTCGATACCATCTTGGAACCGTCAGTGAAGACAGAGGTACCAGTCTCGGTGCAAATTTTCCCTCCCCATGCTTTAGACTTGTGCTCTTATCTCTCTATCTGTGAGGCTCCGCTTTGCTGTACTGTGTCGAAGTCTATCTTTTTTTCGTAATACATCTTCAATGTATCTTTTAACCGCATCGCCAATCTGCTCCCTCAGAGCATCTCTTTCCACGAGCCATCTGTCGCAACTTAAGAACGTGTGTTCGGCATCATCGCGCGCTGCTTCGCAATATATACACTTGAGGTAGCTTACCTTACCCATGCGATATAAGTATTTCCGGAAGTATTCATGGTATTCATAGTTCACTTCCCCGAAGTTCCAATTGAGCCCATTCGCCAATTGTTGGAATGAGTTTCGCCGTCCATCTGCCACTTGATTCAGTGTCCCATCGGCTTTGCCCCCGTTGCATGGTTTGACATCTCTGTTTCGTGGTGGCGTGTTTCTTCTTGGAGCCCCACGCATCCATTCGTTCACGCACCATGGGGTCGATGGGTATCTCCCCGCTGATTACAAAAACTGCCGCGACTAGGGCAGTGCGGTAGGCTGAAGCAACTCTGAGTGCCGCTGTTCGTTGCACAGTCTCCAGTGCTTTGCACTTAGTTTTGCAATTTAGCGCCCCATGACTCGGCGCCGTACAACAGTCAATACTGTTTGCGGTAACCATGACCAGCCTTCTTTTGCTCCGTGTTGGTCCGCCGATGTTTGCCGTTAGTCTGCTTAGCACTCCCGTGACCTTCGCCGCTTTGGTAACCTCGTGCCGTATCTGGGCCCAGAACGTAAGCCTGTAATCAAATTGAATGCCCAGGTGTTTCAGTGCTTTTTGAGGGACTCGGGGCATGTCACATATTTGCATGCCGACCTCAAATGGCATGTAAATTCGTGTCATCCGGATGACCATAGAACACCATTTGACGTTCGAAGTCGGCTACTTGTGGAAAAATATCAAGGCGCCTACTGATGAGAAAATTTGCAGGCGGCAAATATTTAAACTCATTACTGATGCTTTCCATTTCAATTCAACCGGGCTATTCGGGTCATGTTCTTCGATTTCGATGTAACTCAAATATGTTGCACTCTGGTCAAAATAATGAGACACGTATTTTTTTGTTCGCCCAAAAAAATTTTTTTTCAAGAGTTATCGGCAATTTTGTTTTTCGGCTCAAAATCGATTTTTTTTAATTATATAAGAAACATTTTTTTTAAATGCTCATAACTTAGTCAATAATGAACCGATTTTAATAATTCTGGGTTCAAAATGATCGTCATTCCTTACACAAGCGATTTCATGTAGAAACAATTGCAAAAAAGTAGTAGAACATTTTTATTTTGCAAAAAACAAAAAGTGCGAAACAGGTTTTTTACTCAAAAATTCATTACTCAAAAACAACTCATTTTAGCTACTAGGCATTCAGCTTAATTGAAGTTTGAGGTGTCCTCTTGATTTGGAAAAAGTTATAAAAAAAAAATACACTTTTTGAAATATTGAATTTCGAAAAAATTTGAATTTTTTTTCTTTTTTGCTAAATAAAAAATTTTCAACTACCTTTTTGCAATTGTTTCTACACGAAGTCGCTCGTGTAAGTATTATGATCATTTTGAACCCAGAATTATTAAAATCGGTTCATATTTGACTAAGTTATGGGCATTTAAAAAAAATTGTTTCTTATATAATTAAAAAAAAATCGAGTTTGAGCCGAAAAACAAAATTGCCGATAACTCTGCCTCAAGCTAGTTTTAAAGTTAAACTACATCGATCAATCGCTTGAGTTAATACGTCGAAACCCGCTACTTCATTAAAGGCCAGAAATTTCCACCATTTACTTCCTTCCAAATGCCAAGCTATAACGTCTCATTAAAAACCGCTTCGTCATCATCAAATATTTCAGTGAACGGTATTGAGTAATTTCTGAATTAGTGCTGCCCAAAAAAGCTATAAAAAAATATTATTTCGAATTAAAATTTGACGATTTGATAATCTCAGCCAACAGAAAAGCAAATCGCTATGCCGGCAGTCTGATTACAGCATCTGTGGCGCACACATACATACATACATGCACACGCATTCAATGCAATTACACTAATTTTAATTTTTTTTGTATTTTTTATTGCATTGTTTTGCCCCCTTCTAAAAATGAATACACAAATTTTTTAGAGTATTTTCCTAACGCCACTCTTGCGCGCTGGCTGCTTGGCTGATGAACAAAAATAGCGGCAAATGCAACTATTTTTACGGCAAACACCTCTTCTCAT
Source organism: Anastrepha fraterculus (assembly GCA_037575425.1). Classification (NCBI taxonomy): domain Eukaryota; kingdom Metazoa; phylum Arthropoda; class Insecta; order Diptera; family Tephritidae; genus Anastrepha; species Anastrepha fraterculus. The sequence goes on along the minus strand of JAYXIM010047214.1, from coordinate 72,364 downwards.
CCACATTCGAAGCCGTGCGTTACAGCCATACCTACACATACACTCGCATATTCCATGCTACGCTAACATCTGACGATGGCAAATTTTGGTGGCAACAAGCCTTTGCATATGCATGCATTTGACTCTATTACATACACACACACACGCACATGCATGTGCATAGTGGCCAGCACTCACCAGCCATCAGCCGTTTGCTCTCGTTCAGCGCCTTCGCGCCTCTACTCGCTAAGGAATTTCCTCAGTCTGCGCGGAATTTCACTGAATTATAGCCACAGTCGCGTCACTCTAAATAAAATGTTTAATGCATAGCCGAAAAGTAGAAGAATTATTGTGCGCTTTCGATTGCAGCACTCGCAGCTTCGCATGCAACGTTGCAACGTCTATGAAATAAGTATTTCAAAGCGTATCGCAAGTCCCTCCACGCCGCACTCCGAAGTGCAGCGCCATTCAAATGCAGGATGGAATCCATCGTTGCTTCTGCTGTGTCGCCTCACTTGCAACATGTCTTTGCAACATCGCTATGGTGTGTTTTTTTTTCTTCTTTATTTCTCTCTGAATGCATATTTCAAGTTGCAATAAAATTTAATTGCTGCCAGATAAAACACGATTCTAAATCTAGTTATTATACACATTTTCAGTTAATTTAATGTTTTGTGAATTTATGGCTTCATAAAAACACCTGAAATGTTCGCGTATTTATTGCTGGGGTAAACAATTTCTTACATTTCAGTTTTTGAATTATGTCAGCGGCTTAATTGACTCAGAAATAGATATGCGATTCTGGCGCCTACGCATGCAAAAAAAAAACAAAAAAAAAAATAAGTGCAAATATGTGCAGAATGGCCCAACGAGGTAATCTGGAAAAGATTTAGGAAGGTCCAAAATGGCTGATCAAGGGACGTACATATTGTCAGTGAATTGCTTCGTGATTGGCAAACCGTGCAGTGTTGGGTGCCAGTGCAACGATGGTCGAGGGCAGGATAGAGGACCTGCGATATTCGAATCATCTCCCGTGGCGTCGTATGGACAATGGCTATGCCCTGTTCCTTATTTCTCCGAAAGGGATGTAATGGCAACACTCTTACTCTAAACGCAACCTTAAGAGCAAATCCATCACAATTAGAATGGTGACCATTGCGACCACAACTAAGTTAACTACGGAGCATATAAACAATCTAAGCAGTTAGAAATAAATCAGGTATTGCTGCTCCAAAATCTTTGCAACTCGTATCAGCAAAAAGTATTTTTTTGTTGTTCTTATTCGACCTCCAAATTACCGCCGAAGAGTACATTGACTTTCTAGAAATAGGTTGTTAAACGCTTGATGGACCTCGTGACCGCTAGAAGCGAATAAATTGCTCTAACACGGCTCGAAGACGATCCACGCCAAGGATGTTCAAAAACAGCAACAACACCAGAAATCGTTGAAAAAATACAGAATATCATTTAGGGAAATCGTCGAGTGTTGACAGAGATTTAGTAGAAGCCCTAGTAGAAGCCCATTGCAATATTTTGACTGAAGTATTGGGTGCACAAAGGGTGCTACATTCGGTAACAATGGAACAAAAACACATTCGAATGCGACTTTCTCAGCAACATTTACAGCTTTTTCGAAAGGATAAAGTGGAGTTTGTGCGCCGATTCATCACTGTTGATGAGATTCTACATCAAAACTACATGCCATGCCAAGAGTAGTGCGCACCTGATTCTTCGGCTCCGAAACGAGTTCGTGACCAGAAATGCGCCAAGAAAGTGTTGGTGTCAGTTTTTTGGCATGCCAAACGAATTTTTTTTATGGATTACTTGCAAACTGGTAAAATAATAAATACTGAATATTATTTTAACTTTTTAGACCAGCTCAAGGGAAAAAATTTGGAAAAAACGCAGTTTGCAAAAGAAAACAATTATTTTTTATCAGGACAAAGCAATGCGTCACACGAGCATATCGACAATGGCTCAAATCCATGAATTGAAGTTTGAATTGTTAGAGCATCCACTGTATTCCACCGTATTTCTTTTCGCCCCTAGCGACTTCCATCTGTGACCAGACCTAAAAAAATTCATGCGTAAAAAACTTTTTTCATCAAATGATGAGGTCATAAGGCGTAGAGGCTGTGGAAGTGTATCTTGCAACCCATCTAGATTCGCACCTCAGGGATGGAATTCATAAACTGAAATCTCGTTGGAAAAAGTGTATTGCTGTTCAGAGAGACTATACTGAATAATGAAGTGTATCTTAAACTATAAAATTGTGTTGTTCTTATCGAACCGCAAAACTTATAGAACAAAGTAGTTTTTATAACATTTTATTGTTCCGCGGGAGAGCATAGAACTCCTGTCGTTGCGTTGGCAAAATCAATTTAAGATTAGCAGGTTAACATTCCACCTTAACGATTCTGGTGCCGGATTGCCGACTTAACTTCCAGACGAACTGTCAACGTTTTGCCTTATGTAACGATATTTCCTCGGTGTCGCGGATGGTACGACAATTGTCAGAACCTCGTGCGATAACAAAGCAGAATCCCGTCAGAAACCTGTCTGTGTACGAAATAACAGGGTCATTTGAGAAACCCTACCGGTATTGACTGGGTTAATCTGACTGCGCATCGACACTGTCAGCAGAATTTTATATCAGAATCTTGGGAGTCGATGACTCTCCTCTTTAAAGTGAGAGATTGTTTGCTAAAGCACTTTGACATCCCGTCTCCGGAATATATTCGGAAAACTGTAATGCAAGTTTATGGTATTCCTCAAAAGTGATATTATCGCCTTCAAAGTACTCCCCATAAACTGCAGCGCACTTATACCAGGGATTGATCCAAATCTCGAAACATTTCTGGAGCTCTATATTCAGTATAGCGAACAGAGCTGTTTTCGATTTTTTCTTTACTTCCTTTCGGCTGTTAAAACCCGTTTCCCGTAGTGGTTGTTTAACTCGATCCAACAGAAATGAATCGCAGATAGCCTTATCAGGTGAATTCGATGACTGTTGGATGGTATTCGTTTCATTCTTGATCAAAAATTCGCGAATACTAACTGCACTGTGCGACGATGCGTTATCCTGGTGCAAAGTCCACGAGTGCTTTTCCCACAAGCTCTTTCGTTTTTGGCGAATCGCTTCGTGTGAATGTCTCATAATGCCTTTGCAAAAAGTATTCCTACATTTCTCTGATCCTATCCCTACCTATGAAGTGCATTACTTATTGATTAACTTAAGGGGGGGTAGGGCTTCAAAATCGAATTTTTTTTTCTTCACTCATCTTATAGTAAATCATTTCAAGAATGTTGTGTAAAAATTTTAAGTGGATCGGAGCAGAACTCTCAAAGTTATAGCCTTTGTAGGCACTCTACCTCGAATGCGGAGCATCGATAATTTCTCAGAGTCATTTTTTCAAACGCGTTTTTCCCGAAACGACTTCTTAAAAGTCGGTGCCAATCACAACTCCGAAACTATTCAACCGATTCTTTTCAAATTTGGCACACGTTTTCTAAATCAAAAATACCTCCCCCCTACACTGTTTTTTTTTTATTTTTTTTTTTAAGGTGGTTTTTCACTTACAAATATGGCGAAATTTTTCGCCAAAAATGCTCGTTTTACGTTTTTTTGCCACCAAAACTACAAAAATGAAAAAAAAAATTTTTATTAATGTAGGGGGGAGCATTACGTCATACTTTAACTGAAAAACTCGACTTTTTTAGTTTCAGATGGTTCTACGACGAATGCCGATTGGCACCGCAGAGCACCTCTCGAAAAACATATCTCCAAAAAAACTCTGTCATGGGCTTATTTGTCAATATTTTATTATTAATATTTTTTAAAAACTTATTGAAAAGATGTACAATAACATGCAACTGATTTTATTAAAGTATCTTAAGCCATATTTCTGTAAAAAATTCCAAAAAAAAGTGTTTTTTTTTAGCGCTAAACCCTACCTCCCCCTTAAGATCGTTGCAGAATACTAAAATTATCTTATCTTTAAACTAGAAATGTTCCTATTGCTTGAGCCTTAATTGAGTTTAATAAAATCTCAGCATTTGCTGAGATAGATTTTGCATGTTCAAAAGATCGTCTATTGAAATTTTTGAATATTAATTATATATGTATAAAAAGTTTATTTGTACTTTTTTTAATGCCTACAAGGTGAAGTCCAAGACTGGCGTCATAAAAATGATTTTGATGACGCCATCTTTTTAATTAGCTAGTGCGTTGGAAGTTACATCCCTAGCTGATTTCCAGTGAAAGCTTGGTGTCATTCGGCTTAGTGGAAGCGAAGTTATTGCGTCTAAAGTGTCAGTGTCATTTGAACTGATGAAAAAAATTTATGATGACTGTCTATCTCGTGCCAAAGTTCATGAGTGGCTTACACGTTTCAGAGATGGTTGTGAGGACATAAATACCAATGAACATACGGGCCACCCAAAATCAGTAATCACCGAAAACTCCATCGAAATTGTTCGTAAATTTATCAAAATTAACCGAAATCATCGTTGAAATTCATGGAATCGGAGTTAAATATCTCCAAAACATCGATTTATCGCATTTTAACTGATCATTTGGGCTTACGAAAGGTCCGTGCACGTTTCATTCCGCACAAGTCAACTGAGGACCAACAATTGCCCAGAACTCAACATTCGAAAGACCTCATTAATGAGGCGAGAAAAGACGAGAACTTCCTTTACAACATTGTAATTCGTGATGAAACGTGGGTTTTTCCAACATGAACCTCAAACTAAGCATCAAACAGCCGAATGGAAGGCCCCAGACGAGCCGCCAGCCAAAAAATCGCGTTTGGAGATATCAAAAATCAAGTCGCTGCTCATTTGTTTTTACGATTCCAAGGGTATTGTCCACAAGGCGTTCATGCCAATGGGCCGAACTGTCAATGCACTTTTCTATCTTGGCGTTTTGAAGCGATTGTTGCATCGCATTCGTCGAATTCACCCTGAATACCGCGAAGGAGGAACTGGCGCTTATTGCACGATAATGCACCATCTCATCGATCCACTCTCGTGACTAATTTTTTGACTAGAAATCGCATTTTAATCATCAATCACTCACCGTATTCGCCTGATATGGCTCCCTGTGACTTCTACCTATTCGAAAAATTGCATTTGGTCATGAAAGGAAGCCATCTTGTACCGACATCCTGAAGGACATTCCTGTCAATGACCTGAAATACTCTTCCGAAAAGCTTTTAGATCGCGCAAAACAGTGTATCGAGGCCAGAGGGGACTATTTTGTATGAAGAACCTCGAAGTTATCAGAACAATTTCTATTTTAGCTCAGTCTTGTTTATTTTGGGCTTCACCTTGTATAAAACTTACAATATGTCTACTTAGCCGATAGAATTTATTATATTCATTGGCTTAATAAAGAAATAAATAAATAAAAAGCATCAAATGTTTCAGTACTTCATCCAGTGCTTGGAGGTGATGGATCTTCCTTCCTGTTCATACAACTTTGCTCTTTGCTAAATTTACGTTTTTTTTTGTTATCTCAAGTACTCGTTAGTGGGTATTGCTTTTCCATATAAGAAAAAACAAAAACCGAAATGCTAATTTGATTGATTTCCTGTGAAAATAGGGCGTGACTAACCTATCAGTTACAAGTACCATATGTATGTATGTATGTATGTACACATTCCTATAGTGTTTTTCCAATCGATTATCTAATATTTTTGCGCGATGTGCAAATTAATTTGTGTACCCAAGTGAATATTTTTAGTATTTGTTTTTAATATTTTACACTTTTGTTGTGAATTTGCTAACTATTCCATTATCTTTCTGTTAGCAATTCCATGCCGGTCTATTATTTTTAAAGCAATTTCATGTACTCAAATTCATCTACGAATGAGTTTATGTAACTGCAAAGGAATTTTATCAGATGCATATTTTGCGCTCTTATTTTTTGTAAACATTTGCATTGCGCTTATTGAAGCAATCGATAAAAAGGCAAATGTTGGTATGTGCAGATAAGGTTTGCAACTAATTTGTATACCGGCATACCTAAGTATGACACACACATTTGCATATATACACACATATCGTGAAAAACTCAGAAGTAGAGGTTTTTGATAAATACAAGACCTAAAGGAGGTTTTCATTGCAAAATTTACAAGGTGGGCCCTGCGTTAAAACGTCACGAATATATACTGGCCAAGGTTCATTAAATTTTCGGTCCATTGGAAAAATATATATGTATATGTGGCTTGGCTCGTAAGCGATACCCACTGTGGATGTATGATGGAGAACGCCTTGTTTTAATAGTAACTATCAACGACAAACCACCTAGAACTACTGACTTTGTGATAGGTATATAGAAGGGACCAGCTAGGCCGCCCATTGTGATACCACCTGTTGGGGCTCAAGTCGTCCGCTCTAATTTCCGTTTGCGTGAAACCACTACATTTCACTGATAAGCCTTGAAATGTATGGATGGTTTCAGGTTCCAAGTCTACTAGACACTCACAGAAGTGGAAATTTGGACAACGTGTCATGTTCTGGCAAAAGTGAAGCTGTGGTAGGGGAAGTGTTCAACCCTCTACACTTCCGCCTAGTTTCAGCAGCTGCAACAGAATTCGTTAGAGGAAAACTCCTCCCATGTGATTCGATTAGGCAGTATCCGGTTGGGACATAAATCACTGTACTAACGGAAAGTCAAACCTTCTAAAGTTAGAACCTAATTCTGTGTTCATTCCTTCTAGGCCGCACCTGTCTACTTATCTCATGAGTAGGGACAACTAATCCCTACTTTGCGTCATATTAGAAATGATATTAGGAGTTACTTTACAGTCTATTATAAGTAGTCAGCCTGAAAATTTCTGCTGCATTAACAAAATCAGAGGATGGCTAACCTTAATGATTATCTTTAAGTTTAAAGAAATGTTTTAAAATTTCGTAAAATTTCTACAATGGTCATGCAATAACTCTAATAACGGTATTTCAATACTTTTGCTTGAAATCGAGAACCTCGGCGTAGTTTTTGACAAAAATGTTCTCTCTTGAGTCACATCAACTTCATAATCTTAGGTTTTGTTAGACGTAGAAGCTCAAACTTCTCAGATCAACGGTTGGGTTAGGTTATAGTTGTAATCGGTATATACGACCAGCTCACTTAGACCTTACAGGTCCACTATGATACCACTGTGCGACGCGCGAACCTCATTTATTTTTCTTCATGAAACCATTTTGTGGCTCTTATAAAGCGCAGAATTGGTCCAACCCCGTAAAAGAATTGAAAAAGTGTCTACGCAGAAAACCTCCTCTGATTTTAACTAAGGATTGACAATTGGAAAGGAAGTGCTTAACTGTTTCTTCTACAATATACATAGGCGAAAACTTCAAGTCTCAAGGAATGCCTGCCAAATAACCAATTAAAGTAAAAGGGTAGGTAGTCAAGGAGGAAAGAAGAGAAGTGACATAGAAAAAGGATAGAATAGCATAGAGAGAGAAAGAGAGAGAGAGAGATAGGATGGGACAGAATAGAGAGAGATAGAGAGAGAGAGATAGGATAGGATAGAACATAGACAGAGAGAGAAAGTTAGGATAGGATAGAGACAAGGAGAGAGAGAGAGAGAGATATAGGATAGCATAGAACAGAGACAGAGAGAGAGAGATAGGATAGAACAGAGACAGCGAAAGAGATAGCTAGTCCTGTGAGAATTTTTCAGATTCTTTGGCAAATCTAAAAATATCCTCCAGTTTGAAAGAACGAATTTTATTCATTCTCATGGCATCGGAACCCAAAATTCTTAGCCTTGTTCTAGCATAGGCAGGATATTCACAGAGAAAATGCTCATTGCTATACGGCTCCTCTAAGCAATACATAGCCCCGCTTATATTACTTAGTTGCCATCTGAACAATGACTGATTGGACGTGTGAAACGATTTTATTCGGACTACTAATATCGAATGGCTACAATAGGCAAATAATAAGGGTATTGTGTAATTCGTAAAATTTTCTTGATGCTGATGCTTTCCATTTCAATTCAACCGGGCTATTCGGGTCATGTTCTTCGATTTCGATGTAACTGAAATATGTTGCTCTTTGGTCAAAATAATGAGACACGTATTTTTTTTTCGCCCGAAAAATTTTTTTTCAAGAGTTATCGGCAATTTTGTTTTTCGGCTCAAAATCGATTTTTTTTAATAATATAAGAAAATTTTGTTTTTAAATGCTCATAACTTAGTCAAAAATGAACCGATTTAAATAATTTTGGGTTCAACAGGATCGTCATTACTTCCACGAGCAATTTCATGTAGAAACAATTGCAAAAAAGTAGTTGAAAATTTTTTATTTTCCAAAGAACAAAAAGTGCGAAACAGGTTTTTTACTCAAAAATTCATTACTCAAAAACAACTCATTTTAGCTACTAGGCATTCAGCTCAATTAAAGTTTGAGATGTCCTTTTGATTTGGAAAAAGTTATAAAAAAAAAAATACACTTTTTGAAATATTGAATTTTGAAAAAATTTCAATTTTTTTTCTTTTTTGCTAAATAAAAAATTTTTAACTACTTTTTTGCAATTGTTTCTACATGAAGTCGCTCGTGGAAGTAATGACGATCCTGTTGAACCCAAAATTATTAAAATCGGTTCATTTTTGACTAAGTTATGGGCATTTAAAAATTTTTTTTTCTTATATAATTAAAAAAAATCGAGTTTGAGCCGAAAAACAAAATTGCCGATAACTCTTGAAAAAAAATTTTTTCGGGCGAAAAAAAAATACGTGTCTCATTATTTTGACCAGAGAGCAACATATTTCAGTTATATCGAAATCGAAGAACATGACCCGAATAGCCCGGTTGAATTGAAATGGAAAGCATCTGCATAAGTCTTACATCGCTTATAAAATTAACAGGCCAAGTTTTTAACCAACTTCTCCCATTAAAACGTTACGAAGTATGCTCTGGACAAAAATTATCGAACAAAACGGTGGCTATTTCATTTAAATCCGATAATCCTAATTATGTTCATTTCATCATTTTACGTGGACAATACAAGCAAGCTAAATAATCAAAAACACAATTTGAAAATCAATTCACTTTGCTCATTCCATGTAATATTTCAACGCAAGAAGATAAAAAAAATAATAAAAATGTTATTCCTTAAACCAATTCTAAAATAAAAAATCCATCCAGAAATAAATTTCTGCTATTTACGCACATACAAACATCTCAAAGCAACAAAAGTATCATGGGCAACGTACATACAAAACTTTCGAATCGCTCAAACTGACAATTTTTTTAAAAGAAGTTCTAAAAGAAAGAAAGCAGACAGCACACATCCGATTGCCGAACGCTGAACGCACATTCCCGAGCAGCAAGGGGCTGCGCCATTTCCCCATTTTCCGAGCAACAGCAGCCAAACATCTGCACGTCAGACATTTTTCCTCAAAAACACGAAGAAAAGCACAAAAAGCACCATAGAGCCCAATACAGATTTATACGCATTTTCAGCATTGAAAAATACCCAGAAAAAGAGAGAAATAAAATAGAGATTTAATGCACTAAAGCTGCATCCCGATTCCTGGCATGCTCAATGGTGTGCGTGCAATATATTGTAGTTTTTTTATTATTATTATTTTTCTTTAAACTCTGGGATGCACATGCCAACATTTGTTGTTCCCGTTTGTTCTTGTTAGCCTGCTCATACTCGTATTTGCATGCATACATTCTTATACATACATACATATATGTGTATACGAGTACATACAAAGGTATATTCAATTTCCCCGCCAATTTTATGCGTTCCTGTAAACATTGTTTATTCCATTTTTTATTTCTGTTCTTATTTTTCACTTTTCTTATATTTCTAGTTTTTGCGCTCTTTACTATTAGTCAGCTCAATATACTCAAAATTTCTTCTACTCTCAGACTCATCGCCAACAAATAACTAGTTGCGTTTCGCAATTTGGCTTCGCATTATAACGGTATTTGGCGCTCACATGACGACGAAGCATTCTCATTATGCATTTATTGCGTACATTTAATAAACGCAATCTATTCGGTTTTGCAATATACATACATATATGCATGGATTTTTGTATATATTTTTGCATTTCGCATAATTTATGTTTGTGCCTACACGCATGTCTATATTTCATGTAGAAATATTAAAATAAGCTATTAATTCTAGGCAAAATTCCTCAATGCATGCATTAGCAGCAGTTGTTGCTTTTATTTGCTCTTTTCTACAACAACTGTTATCCTCTTGGTTTCTTCATCCTTCTAGTAGTGTGGGTGGTTTTGTTGTGTTCACTTCGAATTGTTGGCTTGTCGCTAATGATAATGCACCGTGTGATGATTCGTTATGCCTGCTTCAGGAATTTATTTTTAAATTTGATTTGAATTTTTATTTTGTTGTAGCATCAATTTAACTGAGTATGTCGTTTTCACTCACGACATAAATATTTTTCGCCATTCTATAGCTCATTTGTCCTGAGTCATGTGTATTTTGGTCGAATTAAAACGTTGTGTGAATTTTTGAATGCAATTTATTATTTTTTCTTGTGTGTCAGTTTTCTTTGCAGGCAGTTTAGGAAATCGAGAGACACATTTAACAAATATATATTTTGAAATTTTTTATTGTATTTTTCAGTATTCAAATGTGTATGCGCATGACGTCTAAATTTAGCGGATTTCAAAAGCACTTTGTAAAATTTTACATGCTTTTAAGTGATTTTGAAAGAAGTATAACGCAATATGTTTAAATAAATTTCAAATTAATAGTTTTTTTTTTAGTAGAGACATAAAATAAAAACTCAGTTTTAAATTTTTTATGTGAACTGGCAAAATCTAAACGTAAGAATGCAGCACATTAACTAAAAAAACAATGCAACGGAATTTACAGTTGAATTATAAAATTAACAATTTCCGAAAGATATAGAGATTTATGTGAGCTAGAACGATTTGAAAGTACTGCCAAAAATCCAGTTTTTATGAATCAAATTAGTTTTTAAAAATATGTTTTTTTTTAATTACCTCATACTACTTTAAAGAAGAGTTTAAGCTTAAAAAGTGTGCAGAAATAGTTTTACAAATTTTATCCACAGAATAAAGGCAATATTTGCAAAATAAATATTTTGATCCTAGACGGGTTAAATATCCAAGTAATGAAAATTTAGAGGAAATCCCTTTACATTAGCAGTCTAAGTCGCTTAAGATTTCGCTGAGCTATTCACGTTTGCCTTAAACCTATCTTTCAAACAAATTAAAAAGTCCTGCCTACTTCGAAATGAGTCTTGCATTTCATGTACAAATACAAATTGAAACTAAAAATGTATAATTGGTATGGTGCTGTGGAAATAAAAATATGATTTTATGAACTTGAGTTCATGCAAGTGTTTGTCTTCTTGCAATACATTCGTTCTAAGAAATTTGTCCTTGCGTCTATTCGCTCGAGTATCACCAACTTTAAGTGCACTTGGCATTCTTCAACGGCATAGCAGAGTACTAAGCTCTGTCTCAAGTAAACACAAGTGCAGGCGTGAATGCGTTTAAGAATATGTGTGGGCCTACCCTGTAGGAAGACTATGCGAATGTTAAAAAATATTAATATATTGAACAACCGAGAAAAAAAAAATAAATAAATAAAATCAAATTAAAAAAATTTAAAAACGGTAATAATGAAATATCTCATTTCCATAAAGAAAACACACATATTATTTTTCCACAGTAGTAGAGTCTACGAAAACAGCTGATTTTAGTTTAAATTTGAGATTTTATGATATGACATATTTTTTACTTGGATTTTACAAGAAAGAAGATCATCTACAAATTTCATCTCTTTACGCGGCATCACAATGGTCTATGAGCCTGAATGTGTCCGATACAACCTAACCTAGTTTTGTTTCAGTTTTCTTAGTATTTGCTATTATCAAAAACTGCTATTATCACATAAAATATATAGATTTGTTTGCTACAAATACAGTGGAAAGTAATTTTCTGCACAAAAATTCTTTCACACAAAATAAAAGAAATTAGGAAATTTGTTTTGATTGTCTATTACGCCATTGGGCTCTTGTAAAATATGCTTATATTTCCAATACGGCTCTCACTTACAAAATTGAATTAACTCCGTTCTGAAAGTGAGTTTACGAGCACCAATACAACAACTGTATGGGGATTTAAGAGCGATATCCAACTGTATTAAGTGCAGACTGCTGTTGAAGGTCAATGGGAATGGGCCATGCGTGCAACCAAGGGGAGTTTTCGGAGTTCAAAAATCGTACTCCGAAAAATATAAAATTGTGTCGGGCAAAAATATTGCAATTTGTCTTCGTGTTTTTACAACAGCGCAAACAGGGGTAAGGGCCATTTATGTATGTATGTATGTATAATAATATATTATTTGCATATATAGGGTGTTTTTTTAGAGATTAGGTTTTCAAGATGAAATAAAACGTATATAATTTAATGTTATGGCCAAGAATTTAGCTTTATTATAAAGATCAGGGTTTGCCATTATGTTTTAAAAATGATACCCATTCAACCAAAAGTGAGCTTCATCGCTGAACAAAATTTTCTTCGATGCGTCGCGCGAACCGAACCATTATTTTCGTAATAAATTTGCACGATTTGCAAACGTTATTCAGGTGTAAGTCTATTCATTATGAAATGGCAAACCAAACTGAGCATAAATCAAGTGACAGCTGTCAAAAAGACCATCTACGAAAAAAGTAGTACCAACTTGAAAACCTAACCTCTAAAAAACACCCTATATAATGCCAAAGTTGAAATTAGAGCAAGCGGAAATTAATGGTTTTATTACAAAAAAAATCATACTTTACGATTTCTGAAACAGTAATCGTCGAAGCTTCAGTTTTATCTTTAGAATTGGTTTATTCGGAATCTAAAAGATAGATTAATAAAACATACTCCTCGGCTTTCAAACAATTTTTCCCGATAATATCTCTATTCTGGGCGATAGTAAAGCATTAAAAAAGTTGCATATCTCTTATAAAATCTCTTTGAAAAATTGCATATCTCTTATAGCGCTGACTTAGAAGGAGATTTTGGGGCAGTCGAGATGGAATTAAATCTTTGGCATACAACTATTTGTAATATGCAAGGTGTCGCAAAATTAATCACCCTATAGGAAGATTTATAATTTTTGTAAATGGCGTCGTACGTCGTGACACCTGCAGCGTAAAAACAAACAAATAATGAGGTACGTTAAGGTCAAAATAAAGGTTTCCATCACTCAAAATCATGATTTATATTCAGTAAAAAGTTATTCAAAAACAAAATTGGAACAAAATTGGAGAAATTCTTCCCATAACAACCTGGAAGAATGAAAGAAAATAGGTATTGAAAAGGGAAAACAGTTTCAGCATGAAATTTTATTAATAATTAAATACATTTTATTAATAAAAGTTCACAAACAAAATTGTGTTTTTTTTTTAACCTATTTCGAGGTAAAATATATTTTAATTTTCATTCAGAAAAATGGATTTTTTCCTTACTAACTTTTCTTAAAATATAATTTAATTATTGGCAAAAACAATTTTTTGTTTTTGACGACTCTGAAAAGAAATTTGATAAAAAAACAAAAGGAGCAAAAAATGTATATACACATAACCAATTAAGTCTGCGTACACCTTACAAATATTTTAAATTAATTAAAAACAAAATATAAATTGATAGTTCAAAATATATTTTATTTATTTATTTTTTCATTACATTTTTAAGCTACAAAATCAAAAGGAAATAACAAAATTCCTCACTTCATTCTTTCAGATACATTAACTTCATTTTAACAATACCGTTACTTTATTAGGACTTTTTCGTTTATATAAATGACCCCTTTATTTGGTGGTTGGCCGAAGTGCTGCTCCAATTTGTGATGGGCATTTTGGTGTTGGTGTTTTCCCCCACAAATGGAGGGACCTACAGTTTTACGCCGCCTCCGAATGACAGGAGCTTTTTTCATGGCAGAAATACACACAGCGGCTTGCCATTACCTGCCGAGGGGCGATTGCTATTACAAAAACAAACAAAAAATGTTCTATCAAATGGAAAATATTTGACCTTAATCAAGTGGGAGGAGTGTATTTAAGAATTTCAATGTCACAAGAGTGATTGAACGGGGTAGCGAATTTCTATATCTATAAAGAGCACAAATTACGAAATTTCTGTATCTATAGAGAGTACAACTCACGATAAACAGAATTTTAGAGATTTTTGCGGTAAACGAGCGACGAGTCGGCATCAAATTATAGGTTTTTTATTTATTTTCATGCAACTTTTTAATTTTTTTTTTTCCTCAAAAGCCTCAAAATCGGTCATTTTTTAAACCTATTTTTAAAGGTGATAAAATAATTATATTATTTTGAAGCTTTAACACAACTATATTTAACCTTTCGAGGGTAAAAAAAAATTGTTTTTTCCATTTTTTCCCCAAAATGGCGGCTCAGGATCATTTCTTGTCGGGTGCCTACGGCGCGAGGTTCCAAACTGCTCTATTTATTACTCTTAATCTATCGATCTAAAACAAAAAAAAGAAATTGGTTTTTTTTTCTAACATATTAACGGAAAGGATGAACCTATAAAATTAAAAAAACCAGTATAAAATTAATTGTAAAATAAGCCTTTGAAAAAAAGCCAGAATTTAGGGCTATTTTATTGACATTTTTAACCCCCAAAAAGTATTTTATCAACACGAAATATCTGAAATTTTAGGTTTATCCTTCCGATAGTAATGTACAGAAAGGCCTCACCAAACTTCAAACAAATCGATCGATAACTTTTTGAGTTACAACACGAGCAGTTTTTAAAAAAGTTGTTTCGCGATAATTGAGTTTAAAGTTTGAGGTACAGGAGCGCGCGGACCGCTCTCTAACTAGTTAGTGGGCTGTAGAAGCTATAATATTGAGAATTTCGGCATGAAAATTTCACAGTATATTCTTAAGATACTATATTTTCAGATTACCAAAAAAAAAAATGTTTAAGGCCTCTACATGAAGCTCCCCCTTAAATTAAAAATCCTGGCTGCGCCGCGGATGGGCTATAAAGCTTTAAGTGAATTTGCAACGTTATTATAAATTTGTTGGCCTTTGCGCTTCGACTACGTGGAAACTGTTACGTAAGGATATTGGCTTAAGGGGTACATACAGTTAGAATTTTATAGAAATCATTTTTTATTTTACTTTCGTAATCTACGTATATTTAAGAATACACACAGAAAATTTAATATCGTTCCGGTGAATATTTTCGAAGTTACATACAAATTTAAAGGGCTTTTCAGAATGCTTGAAAGTAAAACGCGTTCAGTTAAACGAGTTTTTCTCAAAATGATGTTTTCAAAGTCGGTGACCAACATTAATCGAAAGCGGCTAAACCGATTAGTCTCAAATTTTAACGCGAGCTTCTTAAATATATTTTTTAGTAACTAATTAAAGATTTTTTCTCACCTAAATTTTTTTTTTTTTATAAACAATTTAAGGCCGAAATTTTGGTCAAAAATCGATTTTTTTTTTTTGAGAAACCGATATTTTGTCAAAAAAATTTATTTTGTTATTCCTTCGATTAATTACTAGATTTAAGGAGCTTCCGGAGATCAGCTGTAGGTCCTTACCAAATAAATATTTTTACTAATACTAAGACTTAAAATACAGTTAAAAGATAACATAATATGTGTACCAATTTTTAGATAAAAAAATTTAAAAGTTTTCTCAGAAAAAATTCTGGAAAATCGCTTTTTTCGGCCTTCTAACTGTACTGTAACGTCCGCTTATGATAAAAATAAACCCGACAGATGCACTCCATCAACCCAAATTACACAGGGAACACAGTTCGCGCGACGTACTCATATTTAGAACCTCGTAATTTTCCGCCCAGGGTCAAATAGAAAAGTATTGCAATACTTCGCTTTGTTCTGCACTATTTTAGAAATTTTATTTTTTATATTTTTCTTTTTTAATAAAAAAATATTTATTTGCTCAGAAAGTTGTTGACTAGAATTTATTTTTCATTTAACAAGGGGATAATTGTTTTGCTCGTGTCTTTACACATGTACACATATACATACACATATATGTACATACCCTCATGCCCATCAGTAAGATTCTATTCTCATATTTTTACTTCCATTTGTACGTATGTATGTGTGTAAGTTTTATTTCTAAGTAATTAACACTCGCTTCCCCATTCGTTTGCTCTTCATTAGCAGAGATTTTAAAGTTAAGTGTAGCGTTTATTTTTGTGATTATCTATTTTTTTCAACTCTTTACATCTCTTAAATATACTGCATTTTCCTAATTTGTTGTTGGTTGTTACTTTACCTACATCAATTACATTCATTTTATCTAGAAATGCCAATACTATTAATTTACAAATTGCAATTACTTTTGCTGCTGCTGCGGGTACTTGTAAATCTTCTTGCCTTGCGTGCCTAGTCTACGTAGTCACAGGCTTAGTCAGCAATCACAATTAGCGATGCCAATAACAGCTGCAGTTAATTGTTTAATGGAGAATTACCTGTAAGCGGCAGACAGTGATTTAAGGTAAGCTTGAAAAAATGTCGAAGAATGCATTACGAGAATTTAAGTGGCATACAGCGTCGTTAGGCCAGCTGGTACTAAAAACAAACTTGGCATTACAAGACGAATTGAAGCTCATATGAATCAAGTACTACAGCATCCCTTTCGCCTAACTCGCCGGATATTGTGACGCGCGACTTCTACCTTTTTTCTTGAGTAGAAATTGTGTTAGGAAGAAGACGATTTGAGTACATCAAAGCTGTGAAAGAGAAAGCACCACAAGTGGAGGGGCAGCCAAAAGAAGAAGGATTCCAGCGCTGTTTGGAATAATAGAAGATTTTCATAGAGCGACGAAAAAAAACCAAACAGGGGGAAAGAGGAAGAAGGGACTTTAAATTAGAGGATGACGACCAACAGTGGCTAATTACGTTTGTAGTAACCGCTTGGGTGTGCGTGTGCTTGGATATCACAGGTGCCATGAGTGCATCTGGTAACGCCCTTAATGCCAATCTGAACTTGCAACCTCTAGATCTTCAAATTCGAAAGGAAGCAATGAAGGCGGCGTACAGGCTCAAGGTAAACGGAGTGCGGGGAAATGAAGTAAGCACTGGCCACTGTCAGATATACCACCAGATGCCGGAGCGGTGCACACTGTTCTCGATGCCGGTGGTGGAGCCTGTCGTTGGTTTCGGTAGGAAGTATTTTGATCCCAGATAGAAATCAATGGTTAAGTCCAGAGAATGGGATATCAGCACACTTTCCACACCGACGGATCCAAAACCAGTGATGGAAGCGGATCTGGATCGTACTTAGACGAAGACACTAAGTACTCCTATGCCACAGGACAGATGGCCACGGTATTCCTTACGGAAGTCTATGCAATCTTGAATGTGGCGTACTGGCTAAGACAAAACTGAACAGTGTTGCAAAACACAACAAAGTTAGTCTTATTTGGGTGCCTGGACATTGTGGTATTACAGGGAACGAGTTAGCTGATAAGTTGGCTAATGAAGGCCCTGCAAATATGCCACTAGGCCCTGAACCCTTTCTAGGTGTTAATTCTGCATCGATTCAACTATGGATTGACGACTTCATAAGGTCTACCCACAGAGGTCGTTAGTCGGAGTTGAACCCGTGCAGAGTAGCCAAGTGCTTTGTGAAAGAACCAACAGGAAAACAGCGACCTTTCTCCTAAAACTCAGCAGAAAGGACCTGAGAGTACTGGTGGGTGTAATCACAGGGCACAACGTCTGTGGTCAGCATATGGCTACCATGGGGGTCGTAGACAGCCCGATTTGCCTATCCTGTCTTGAGAATGACGACACTGCAGAGCATTTTCTCTGTAGCTGTCTTACATTTTCCAGAATCAGATTTAGAATATTGGGTTGCGATATACTGAGTATGGACAAAGTTCGTACTCTTCCTCTTGCGGATCTCTTAAAATTCATCAATGAATCCAAGAGATTTGTGGAAGAGTGACCTCAAACTAATTTGTCCGTTTTACTATCCACTTTTTATCTTTCCTATCTCTATTCTTTCTACTGATATCTATCCGGGTGTAGTACAATGGTCTACTGACTGAGTGCTTGGACTTGTTCAGCCCCCCACAAATCTAGTCTAGTAACCGCTTCAAGCTACTGATGAACTTCACCAGGCTTGGGATATATAAACCCGTAATATCCGCAGGTGTAGCCAAAAAGTGAGCGCCCAGATGTCTAAATCTTTGCTAGACGAGGGCAGGGCAGCTGAGAAGAAGGGCTAAGATGATTCGGACTCATCCTCCAGACAGCTTCTGCAGAAATGAATTGAAGCAATCCCAAGTCTCACCGCATGGACACCTTATGGACAATGTCCGGCAAGCATACCTACCAAATTCAAGAGCTTTGTTGGCCTCAGAAGTTTTCTCGGGCGCCCCCGATTACCCTGTGGTCAGAAGGATCTCGCGACTTTGCACGGCTGCGCACTAGCCGATCGCTCGCTGAGTTGAAGCGAGGCCCATCTTTCCAGGAGTAGTACACGGGTTCTCAAGGGAACCCCAATCCTCTCGTTTTGGGATTAACCCGTTTCTAGTGTCCCATGTCTAGGCAGCTCATCTGGCCAGTTGTTTCCCTTTATGCCGCTGTGACCGGGAACCCAACTGAATCTAATATCGAAAATATCAGAAAAGTCAGACATTGCTCGACTCATTTCGAATGCACAAGCAACGGGCACAAGATCCTAATTGCCGCTTGGCTGTTGGAGTAGATATTTACGTCCTTTATAGTAATTACAGAAGTAAGCAACCAATCCACTGCTTTCCTGATTGCGGCCATCTCCGCTTAAAAAACATTACAGTGGTCCAGAAGCCTAAATTTGAGCTTGATAGGGAGCTCTTCGCAGACTACTCCCCCACCAACTCTTCCGTCCAACTTCGAGTCATCTGTAAACATGTTTCCCCGGCGTGTCTCCAAATGTTGCACCCCGCTCACTTCTCCCTTGAGGGAATATGAATGAAAAAAATATCGCTGGGGCCCAGCGAGAATGTACAATGATCCAGCACCATGGGGATGAACTCAAAGCTTTTGAGAATATTAGAGTGTTCGCTTAGTAGCTTATGGCCCTCAACATCTCAATTTGATTGCGGCGCGTGCAGCGGCAGTTTTCTCTGCGATGTCCACAGGTACCACATTCAGAATAGCGTTAAGCGCTAGAGTAGGAGTGGTCCGAAGCCCCCCACTGGTTCCAATGAGGGCAGGCCTTTGGACCCTCTCCAGCTTCTTAACTAATGTCGTCCTTTCCAGAGGCTTTATAAGTGAAAAGAATTGGCTTTGTAAAATAATCTTCTTGGTTTCTTATTAAAATTAATTAAATTTTTTAGCGAATTATTGACCCACCCTTAATGGTATAGCCATAAGGATGCATATAAGTTGGATTAAAGAAAATCGAGTTCATTTATTTTTATAACTACTCGGCGAACTCTTTCGTGAACATACTTGTATATGTATGTATGTATGTATGTATGTATGTATGTATGCATGTGTGTTTTAGTATAACTACACCTTTCCGAGAAGTTGGGAATGAAAAATTTAGACTGTCAAGTCGTTCCAATATTCCAACATACAAACACATGTATGTATATACATATATGTAGTTGTAGGTATAAAAGTGTTTAAATTAGAAAGTGCAGCTTTCACAACTATTCCATTAACTTTTTAATTATTTATGTATGAACGATATTTTTTATTTTATATCTAATTCTACTAAATTCTTTCTAAAATTTTGCTTCATCAATACTTTCACATAAATTGCCATGAAATAAGTCGGCATAAAAAACAACTTCAAAATCAAAGAATACAAATCTGAAATAATGAAAATTTAAGCTTTTCTTCAACGCCGATTTTATTACTTTCTATAGGCGAAGTTTTCAATAATATTTGTAACACAATGTGCAGGCTTTCACTGTGAAGTGCAAATAATACACAGTTCTAGTTCATAAAAATAGTTGCAAAACTACCAACAATACGCGAAATTCTCACAATCACGCTGAAATTGCAACAATCAGTTAAAATAGCTGGTCCCTTTGATAATTGTGAGTGCTTGTAGTTGTTCTTTGAATAAAACTCATATATGTACAATTATTTTATTTTTGTATTTTACCTCATTATTATTATTATTATTATTGCCGAGCGTCAACTTGTACGCTCACTGTTATGTATTGTTATTGTTGTTTTTATATGTGTTGTTGCTGCCCCGACGGGTTGTCCACTCGAGCACTTGTAATTTGAGCATTTAATTAGCGTCCATCTGCGCGCTTCTGGGCATTCCAAATACAGCGAAGTGCAAGAGTAAAACACAACAACAATTACTACACACATTTACATGTTCGTATGTGTATGTATAGAAAGTAATAGTTTGTTATTGCTATTAAATAGAGTACCACCAAAATACAAGTGAGTACTCACAAAAACATTTACAAAGCAGTGTTGCTTTGGCGCTAACAAAGGCCAGCCAATCATCCGATGGCGGTACTAGAATGAAATGGAGAATCAGAATAACTCCGCCAGCTACTAACTACATACAGAGTGTAGAGAGTAAAAAAAACAAAGAAGTAAAAAATTCTTTAGCTAATGAATGTGGCGAATAATAAGGCTGACACACTTTTACGCGTGGCAAAATGGCAAAAAATTAAATGGAACAACAACAAGCAAGTGAACGAAAGCAAATTAAGGTAAAAATAAATAGTTTATTGTGTGAATAAGTGTCAGCTACAAATAAATTAAAGTAATAACAATAAATGTCGAACAGGAGAGCTGAGCAAAAGGCACAATGAGCCAATTGAGTAGAAGAGGCAGTTAAAAAAAGCAACAATCAACAAATTAACTTTTATAAATGCATACTTAACGTCTTCAATAGAGGGCCAAACAACTGGCCAACAAAACTATTTACTTTAAAAGCAAATATAATAAAAATACGTGCATAAACAAATAAACTCCAATAATTTCGCTGCGTAAATGGGAATATCCGAGTATGTATACACATATGGTATGCCATAAATGACTGTTAATTAAAAAATATTTTTAGATTCGCTTGTAGTATTTTATAGTATAATGGAATTTCGCTCACGTCGATATGCAACAGGCAAAAGACGCCGCCATTTACACTTTTCGCAGTAGCCAACACTAAAAACTAGCTTCAAGTAACTGGGTAATGTCGTTCGTGACAAGCAAAATTTTAACAAATCGCAAGCTAAGGCCGCTTTAATTCGCGATATCCCATAGGTAAATATTAAAATGATAAAATTACACATATGAAAAATTCAAAAAGGGCACCTTCCTTGTTTCTACTTGCGCTAGAGCTAAGTATTCTACTAAGATCGACATACAAATTTACTTTGGAGTCAGCAAATCCGAAAGCAAGAACATTTTCCCTTTACTTATTTGTTTTTAAAGTCAAGCTGCACCCATTATAAAGTTATCACGCTCTCTATATGGCACGTCATACTTTTACAAGGTGGCTCAAATGTAAACACCCTAAACAAATAGGTATATATAATAATTGCAAATGACTTCGTACGTCAATCATATTTGACACATGTCAACTATACAGCTGCTTCATATAAACAGACAAGCAATGGAGCGCGTAATGGTCAAAATAAAGAATTCCATCCCACAAAATAATTTTTTTTTTTTTACTTATTGAAAAGGTTACTTAAAAACAAAATTGGATGATTAATTTTGCGTCACCTTGTATAATAATTTTTTTATTTATTTATTTGAGCATACTGAAGTTTGTAACAGACTAATAAAATCATTTTTGTTTTTAGATTTAGTAAAAAAGTTTCTCAAAAACAAAATTGGATGTTTAATATTGAGTATGGAAAAGTCTCAAGCTAAATCACAAAGAATTTTTTCCTACGACTATTAAAAAATTACATCCTTGATGGTTAGGCTCTTCTTCAATCAAACTTCCAGTGTCTTCAACAATCCGCACTTCTTCAATTTCTCCTATTTCGAGCTGAAAGATAAGCTGTCTTTTAGCCTTTCATTTGTCATAATCAGCTTGACTTTGCCGCTCAGCGGCCTACAGGCTCGAACTGAGCTGTTTTCACTGACTACTGCAAAACGGCGAGCTTTGCTAGACTTCGTGAAACCCTTGAACAAAGTCCAACAAAAAATATAAAAAGGGTGCATTTAATGCACCAACTTCTATTTCAAGAATATAATAAAGTTCAAATAAATCAAAAGCTAGGGGTTTGGGAAGGAATTCAGGTATCTTAAGACTCAATAAATTGAAGCATTGCTACTAAGGCCACTTTCAAAAAAACAGTTCGTTAATCCGATATGAAAATTTTTGCATTCTAGGAAAAAGTGGCAATCAATTATCCCATTAAAAATACCAAAGACAAATTAGAGGAAGAGAATAGTAATCCTGCAGTTTAATGATTTTAAGTGGATTAGCTTACATCTGCCACTTTACGATAGGATCGGGTCCACAAAATTCGGCGATCGGAGGACGAAGCCTTCCAATATGGCAATCAAAGTACGGTATCCAAATGAAGGGTGTAGAACAATTTTTTATAAAAATGACAATGAAAATATTGTAATTTTCTAGCATTTGTTTCGCCTTTTCAGTTATGTATGCCAATGTTCTAGCCTTTCCAGTGTTAAGCTACGAGGATTGATATTGAAAAATGATTATTTTATTATTTTTTATTTTCCAAAATATTCTCTATGATGATTTAAATTCGTTTGAACCAATTTTCGAAGCACTTCGGCGAAGCAAGACGGCGCCTGACCACACTAGAAGTGACAAGGCCAAAAATAAACAGCTATAAAGGTGGAGCCTAACACTGAAAACAGTCGATGGATTCGCGATAAAAAAATACCATAAATAGTCATGACAATGCCAACAATGGTTTCAGATCTCCAGTATGTTCGCGCATGAATATTCCTCGCTTCCGGTGCAGCCATAGTTAAACTAGAACAAAATTACTAAAAATATACATATGTACATACGTGTCGATACACAACACAAAATCGGAAATCAATCAACCAAAGCAAAGTAGAAGGGGCAGCTCTTACCGCGCCTGTAATATGCGCATATGTATGTGTGAATATACGTACATAAGAATTTAAAAAATTGTAATCCGAATTCCCAACACGCACCAACAAGCGGCCGAGATCAAATGACCCATCATGGCTAACGGCAGTTGCAGAAGCCCACCTACAAGTCAGCTACCCAACTACAGGCAGAAACCAAAAGCCAAAGCAGAAAAAACGCAAAAACATTTGCTCAGTATGAGAAGATACTCAAGGAATGTGTTCGTATATGAATATGTGTCCATATATAAGTATGTATGGAAATACGTTTATATATGAGTGCATGTACACATGTATGTATGTAAGTGAAATAAGGGCATGCCAAAAGACAGCTGGGAACTGAAACCGAACCGCAAACATTAATGATGTGCTCATGATGAGCAGCAGCAATGAACATAGGAAAAGCATTTAGTTAGTTATGCGCCAACTACTACTTCGATGCTTCGATGATCATACGATCAAGCATGCAACCAAATAACTAAACAACTAATGAACCGATCATGCGATCATTATGAACTTATGCCACAAAATAATGAAGCCGAGGTTTATCTTCGTCAATGAAGCATAACATTTGCGCAGTGATTTTGTTATTGATGCTCAGCAGCAGCTAAAAAACATATAAATTCGAAAAAGGCACATTTTTGTTGTATCTGCTGCCGCTGCTGCGTATAATGACGATCGTGCAATGAACTTCACATCAACGAAAGCACACAACGGCCTTACGCACCTCTTCTGCACTACTCTCTCACTCTCTGCTTTCCGCTCGCGCTAATACGATATACCCTTCTTCATTGTTATTGTTCGCCCACTCGTTGTGCATCGACAACGCGCTCTTCCCCCTCTGGGTGGTGAACGGCAAACAATTTTATGTTATTGTTTACTTTACTGTAATGTATCCGATGCCAGGCAACAGCAACAAGTACAACACAACACAACGTAAAATAACAGCCAACAAGCAACAAAGAACAACAAATTGTTATGAGTGAAGGAAAATTGCAAGCAACCGATCATGCACATCTCCTGCAAACACTGCCGCCAGCAAAGCCAGCAGCAGTAGCAGCAGCAACAAATGATCGACCTGAAGCAATAGCCGCCCTTACTGCCGTCAACCCCTTGCTCAGCGCACTGGCTGTCAGTGTTGAGGCGAATGTGAACGCTAGTGAACTGCAGCATCAAATTGCAAAATTCCAACGAAATTTGCAACAACTGCAATCGACAAAAGAAGCTGCAAAAACAACAACAGCAACATCAACATCATTATTATTAAATACAGCAACATCTGTTGCAATGCTGGCGGATCAGCTAACAGAGCACGCCAATAGATCGCATTGAAGTGAGCTGACGTTTCTCCTTTTCGGATATTGTTAGCGAGAGGGGTGTAGGTTTGAGAGGCGGAAAAAATCACATATGGTCAGATTGGTGCGACGTGTTTTTTAGTTATTGTTGTAGTTGCTGTTGCTGCACTGAGTCGGCACTGGTGCGTCACACTCTGCTACCAGAAGCGGGTTAACCATACACGGGCGTACATAAAAGAGTATGTAGATATGTATGTATGCATGTTCATGTGTGTGTGACCAACAAAAGCAGCTTTTGTTGTTATCAGTGGTACTGCATAGGTTTCTGCTACATATCTCTAATGACTGACATGTTGTTGTTTTTGTCATGTTTGAATGCGCTTTGAGAGTGGAGCAACTTTACTGGCATGCATATATACAAACGCATATGTATACATTTCTAGGCGCATATGGGTAGCCAACAAAGAGTGCAGTGTTTTCTTGCAGCATCTTTTTGCAGATCATACATTGTTTTTGCAAAACATGCACAATATCGAGTTACAACAGGAGTCTTAGCAATAGCTAGGCAGCGCCAATAAAAAACAGTAGCTAGAATGCAACAACAATCACATGAACAAATGAGTACACACATGAACATTCATACATACATACATGTGTATGTATTTGAACACGGCCACTAACAAATATTGGTAGCTTATAAGCAATGAAATCATAAACAGTAGACTCGACTATAGGCGCAAACGCGTATCTCCTACCCAGTAGAAAATAACTAAGCCAGTGAAAGAAAAATCTGGTTCAACACTCGGACTATTTCGAAGCATTTGCGCTGTTCATGGTGCCGATAACGGTATCCTTATTTAGGATGTGATGCACAAGAGGATTGTGATGGCGCACGGTGACCCCTTCTAGTGTTGTGTATTGTTGGTTGCGTAGTATTTTCTCCTTAATGTAATGTTATTGTGCATTGAGATTTCTATTGAATCCCAAAAAAATAGTAGCTGTCATCTTCTCAACCAATTTGAACAACTTAAACTACTTAGGCTATGACGCAACTTTTCGTTTCACTTCATAGACTCTTGCAGAAATAATCCGTTTAATAAATTCATCTCTGTCCTCATTACACAGATTCAAAACTCGCATTCTCGACGGGCATCTAGTGTGGCCTTAGATATATCCAAATAAGCATGGAGGATGTTTCAAATGCTAGTAAGCGATTTGCTCATTTCAAACGCATAACTTCTGGACCAAGTTTTTTGCCTTTTACCATAAAGTTTGAGAACGACAATCGGACAGCTTGGAAGGTTGATTGTCTTCACTTGACTCTATAACTTGCTTCAATAAGCTATGCCACTTATAAATCATTGTTTTTCAAAGTCAAAAGTCACCTTTCGAAGAAAAGGATTTGCCCACGTCTGAAAAATAGCCAGTTGTTTCTGAAATCACCCCCTCATATGAATAAAATCTTTTCCCCGCCTAGCAGTCTGAGAGATCCGAGGGAGCCAAGTGCGGAGAATAGGAGGCATATGAAAAGAGTTGGAATCCTATTTCAATTAATTTTGAGACCACAACTCCTGAGGCATGAGCTGGTGCGTGGTTGTGATGGGAATGGAAAATCACTCGACTTCCTCGATTCAAACGAATGCCAAGCACAGAGAAATAGACCGATCTGGCTGAAAGTTTGGTGAAACTTCGTTATGCGCCAGTAGTACCATCTCTCTGACTTTGCATGGACTTTTAAAGCCACCCTCGTATCTGTGGTGTTTTTCTTTCCTTACAAACATATTCACGGGACGAGTTGCTCATGCAGGAATTTGAGAATGTATGCGGGATGGAGGTATCTTCAGTTGTCAACGAGTGCTAAGTAAAGCAAAGTCCTTTCCCCCTCTTGAAGCTTTCTAACTCCCTCGTATAATGCTGTAATATACACATGGTAAAGCAAAATTAATCACCCGTGTTTAATCGGAAGATTTATTTTGGCATGAAAATTTTATAGCTCGCTTTTTTTTTGGTCTTAAAGTTTTTTTGCAAATCACTGTGTGGCCGCCGTCGCTGCGTAACTACCATTCGGAAGTGCCTCTGTTCGAATCTCCGTGCATGGCACAGCAAAAATGATAGAAATAGTTTCCCTAATTTCGGTTGCCCTCGGCAAGCATTGGCAAACCTCCGAGTGTATTTCTGCCATGAAAAAGCTCCTCATAAAAAAAATCAACTACCGTTTGGGGGTGGCATAAAATTGTTGGTCCATCCTTTTGAGGAAAACATCAAGACACACACCCCAAATAGGATGAGAAGTTCGACGAAACTCCAAAAAGAGGGTGTAAGCACTAATTATTCAAGGTGGCGCAAAATTAATCACCCTATCGGAAGATTTATAATTTTTGCAAATGGCGTCGTACGTCAATCAGATTTGACAAATGGCTTGTCTGAACTATCACTGGAGGGCGTAAAGCTCAAAATAAGGATTTCCATCACTCAAAATATTTTTTTTATTAAGTAAACACAAAATTGGGTGATTAATTTTGTACCACCCTATATAATATAAGGATTCAATTCCGTATTTAACACAGATCACGAATGCTGTTTTCCCTACAGGGTGGCGTGTTCCGGTGAGATTCCGGCTGGATATCAGCAAATGTTAGCGCGCCTGCTTAGTTTAGGATTGCCAGGCGCACAGAGTACATATTTTCATCATCATCCTTACCAGCAGCACTAGCATCATGTACAACAACCATCCACATCATTGACTTCTTTAAAGCTCGCATCTATGTAGCAACAACAACAGCAACAACTTATAGTTCCCCGCTCACATGCCAAGCATTCCTCTGTTAGACGCAAAAAGTATTGGTTTGCAGAGGAAGTCTTACACAAGGAACTTAATTGCGTCGATCCTGTGAAGCTGCGTTCACTAAAAGGTAGAATTATAAGGATTGGTACTTTAGAAGTAATTTTGGTAGAACCTCATGGACACGAACTTTTAGGGTTTTAGTACCACAAGTAGTAGGAGCACCACAGTTAAGGTCTGAAAACAAAGTGACCTGTACTCTAAAGCAACTTCTAGATGTAATACTATTCTGCTTCGTATGAAGTCAACCCCAAACTGGAGATGGACAACCTACATACATGAAAGCGTGAGTTGTACAGAGCTCATAAAGTTTTGAAGATTAGACTACGAAATGGTGATTTACAAGTCACTAACTCGGCAGTATGAAGTAGTGAGGATACCGGAAAAAATGTGTTATATATAATTATATATAATATAAATAAGCCGAAATGGTACTCCCTCGAGTGGAAATGCACGTTCTTTTGTGTGTATAGTTATCTTAGTAAAGATTAAAAGTCTTGCCCAAAATGCGCAGAAAAGAAAAAAGCTCTTGGCATAAGACAACGATGGAAATTCTTCAAAAACGCTTACGGCCAGCTCTTCCTTTGAGGATATATCTGTGTTTAAGAGGCCCACAAAGTCAACAATCAGTCACCTTAGAGTGATAATGCTCAGGACAACTAAATGGCGGTTAAGGAGCCGAATTGTTCTCACCTCCGCTACTGTTGCTATGATTATATGAGGAAATCTCTTTATGGAATTACACTTCAGACCTTAGGCCGAGTTAAAATTTTTTGTCTGAAAGCAGCAACACGGAAACTAGCACAGAGAATGCATGGACACCAAAACCACTGAATTGACTTTGATGAAACTTTTCTGGTTCGTAAGTTTATTTGGACCCGCTGGGTAGCGCTGAATTCGAGATACCTATAAAATTCGACTTTGTGGCCGGATTTGGCTTCTAGACCTAACCTTATAGGGTAGCGTATTTTATGTATTCTAAAGGTAATCTTCGTCACATCGGCGTCGTAGCTATTTTTTTTTTTTTTAATTTTATAAAAAATGTTGCATAAAAGTTTGCCACGGTACTTTTAATAGCAATAATAACAAGAAAGAACAGAGAGTCCAATAGACAAGCGTATGCAGATAAAACTGGAAAAAGAGCAACAGTGATCGTGGAATCGACGAAGGTCAACCATTAATGCATATCACTTACATAGAACAGAGTAGAATAAAACTTGAGGTTTGCACATTGCCCTCATGGGCATCTTTCGACCCTCCTCTACTCTTCACAGTACCTAATCAAAAACCAATTCCCTCAATAAACTTAAGATAGAGCTGGGTTGGTCTGAGCGTAGATGGCTTTCTTCTCTGGCTGCAACTGGCCGAGATGTACGAGTATCAACCTTATCCGCGCTATAGCGCCACATTCAAGAAGAAGATCAATCCTGTGCAGATGTCTGAACATTCTCAGTTTATCTTAGGGAGGAGCGCAATAAAGTGTACAATGAGCGCCAAGGAACTAGCTCGACAAATGCTTTGCTCGTTCAGTGGGACATGGGAAATGAATTTGTGAAGACAATAATGGTGAGACTTTGACAAGATGAGCAACGTCTGAAAAACAACTGAGGGGACGAAACATCAAAATAGCCTGCCTTACGAAGGAGTATCGTAACTGACGGCCGCGGAAGAAACAGCAGGACTAAGCGGTGGAGGGGTGATTTTAGGGCATGCTTATTGTACGGGCTGCAAGTATCTTTAGCGGATTTAACCTCCTGGACCGGATACCAAACAACAGACCTGCCTGCTAGTGTGCATTTGCGCATAAATACATACACATCGTAACAAATATAGAAATTTCACACATCTTCAGATGCGTTTGTAATATTTTTTACTTCTCTTAAATTTTTTTCCACCGATGTTGGACGCGTTAGGCGGCTTGAGGCGCAACGAAATTGCAAAAATGCGCATTTTATAACTAGCAAACCACATTCCATGCTATCCAAGCACTGCCAACGTTACATTCACTGCCGCGCCTCCCACTTTTTCATACTTTTGCACTTACAAAAAAAAAAAAAAAACACAAATAAAATAAAATAAAAACTTAGTAAATAAAGAAAAAGCCAAATAAAAGTAAAAATAAAAATGCCGGCTTGTCGCAGCTTACTAGCAGGGTTTGCTGTTGTTATGTATCGTAGTAGTTGTTATTGTTGTTGTTGTTGCAGCCTTTCTTCAACCAGCTGGCCATGTCGGGCTTATGGTCGCCTTGCGGCGCTTACTTCGTCGCGCAAAAATGCGCCAAGAAATATGCACACACACACACAAAAGAGTGCATAAATACTCGGTGTGCCATTAAGACTACCTACTTTGTGCGTTGTTGTAGGAACTCCGAGGTTGAGACATGGAGAACGACGCAAGGCCAGTTTCATGCGATTTTTTACCGTTCGTTTTCTTTCTTTGGGGTTGTTCGAATAACCCAAGAAACAACTTCTGTTTCGATAAACGAGTTTCCATGGACTCGTTCCATTTTTGGGCCTCTAAGATGGCGCTATGCCAAATTTTGTCATGAATTTCGATAAAAAATACGTCATAAAGAGGAAAGAGATATGGTGTCCTCAAGGACCCGAGCCGTTCCGTGCTATGGAGCAACACACCATCAAGGAGAAGCTTAGGAGTGAAGAGCTAAGCCTAAGGGAGTTTTGCTGGCAACAAACTATTGGGCTACACCAGGTGAAATCCTTATTGGTTTCAAAAAATAATAACCCTCCCCTAGGACAAACTGAGAATGGTCGCGCACATTGTCACAGGCCGCTGCAGACTGCGTAGTCATCTGCACATGGTCGGTACATGAACCGCTGATTATTGTCATTTCTGCGACCAGTCCCAGGAAACTCCAATACACCTTCGAATGTAGTGCTAAAGCGGAAAAAAGGTTGATACTTCTCTGCCAGTTGCAGCTAGAAGAAAGACATAAACGCTCAACCCATCCCAGCTCCATCCTGAGTATAATAAGAGGACTGGCTATGGATGAGGTAATGTAATGAGCAGAGGGCACAAACGGTCATGAGGTCGAGGTAAAAACCTCGTAATAATTCTGTCCACCTAAGTGAAGGTCTTTCAAAAGTGACGTTCAGATATTAGTGGTGAATAGTTCCTAGACCGTAACGTTTTTATGACATCTTTAAATGACGCCAATTTTCACAAATTGTCAAGAGCCGTATTTTGAATAAAAATAGTTAACTGTAATAGTTTAAGGGGTTAGTGATAGTCCAAATATTCAAAAAATTTGATTTTTCCCCCATTTTTTTAAAGTATAATATCTTAAAAATATTGTATTCAAATTTGAAGTGAGTTCGATAAATACTTTTCGAGTTATTCAACACTTAACAAAGGGCACTCGGGCGCTCCGGAGCAGATAGCAAAACTTTTAATGCGTTTTTCTCAAAACTACGTTTTTTGAAGTGCTGATTACTGTAAATTAAAAACCGCTTGGTAGATTTCAATAAAATTTATACTGCTTTTGAAAAACATAAAAAACTCGTGCCTGATCGAAGGAATTTTTTTTTTAATGTCTATTTTTTTTTTAACAATTAATTGTCGGTTTTTTTTCCAAAATTTGAAAAATATTTCCTGAGGCCGCCATATTGTTAATTTTGAAAAAAAAAAATTATCTCCAAGGACTTGTGATGATCACCGCAAGGGACTTCTGGAGAAATGGGCTCCACACAAATAGCGATAACTTTTACAATTATTAATTTTTTTTATTATTGCTAAAGTCAAGTCCAAACATGATGTATTAATGCTATGTTTTTAATTTTTGTAAAATAAACAATTGACTAGCAAAAAAAAAATTGTTGAAAATCATCATTTTTTCCGGCCCTTACTGCCCCTAACCCCTTCAAATTGCGCCTGGGCGCGTCTGTTGAAAGATGCTTCATAAATAACGTCCATCTCTACACTCTTTATTTTTAACAAAACAAAAATTCCGAATTTTTCAAATAAACACTACAATTTTCTCCAAATCAGCCTCAATGGAGCACCCTCTATGTGCAAAGCGCAACTCTCAACAGCCATCTCCAGCGGCAGAATAATGTATTTGCACCAAACATGTTTTTTTATTTCTTTTATGCTGGCAATTCTTTGCTTTTTCTTTGCATGTCTGCGGTATTTTTGCTATTTCTTTACTTTCTTAGTTACACAGTTTTTGATTTGCTTCGCGCCCTTTCTTTGGCGTCACAGTCACTCTGCTTAAGAAAAAACAACAGTAACAACAAAAATAGTAAGGCTGTTAGCAGCTCAAAAATAAAAACAACAAACAAACAAAAAATCGCCGTCAAGCACATGGCAACACTATTTGCAAACAACGGCGCGTTTGTAATCCACGTTTACACTTAAGTTGACCCACAGGCAACAGGAGTGAGGGGGCCCCAGTAAAAGCAAATAAGTGGCAGAAGAGCAACTTCAACTCGAATCGCCTGCATTTTCCAACCAGCAGCAGCGGCAAATCACCATTTTCATGTTGCCACAACGCGACACACCACACAGGCAACAGTCACAAAAACATGAGCAACTGCCATCATTTCGCGCGCGTGTTAGCTATGAATACTCGTACTAGTGCATAGGACGGGTTGCGGGACGACGTGCGGCTGGGGGTGTCAAAAATGAATAATGACTAGTGAGGAGACGCATGCAAGCGCTGGTAATGTTGCAACATTGAAACTTTGTTGTGCAGCTATAACATGTTTTTCCAGCCTCCTCAGCAAGCGCCACAAATACACGCAAAAGTCTACTGAAAGCGCCAGCATCAGATCGCCTACCCTATGCCTGTCGTCGCCGGCGCCGCCGCCACCGCCGCCTCAATCATCGAGTTTTCCCTCCCAAAAGCGCTGCCGTTACCAAACTCTTTTTATTGCCACTTAACGCGTTTATTGCAAGTCATCATAATCGGACGCAACTGCTGTCCCCATCCCTGCACTGTCTTGCTGCCTCCTCTCCCATCTACTGGCAACTGCTGCACTTTTGGCGTTCAGTTGTCGTCGTACGGGATTTTTTAGTAAAAAGTGAAATTTTCCTTTTAATGGCATTAAGACGCGTGGAAAATTATGCATTTTTCCTTTTGCTTGATAGTCAGCATGTAAAAAATGTGGTATGAACGAGGTGCCCGATTCAATTCAATTGCATGGAAGGGAAAATCTTTAATGCCTATTGCTTTTTTAAGAGTAGACAATTTTTCATTTTCAGTTTTACAACATATTTTAGGAGGAATGCCATTAAAGATTGTTTTCGTAAATCTTTCATGTATTTTCAATTACTGAATTGATCGGTTGGAGCGTGACTACCATTCGGAATTCACAGAGAGAACGTATGTAGGTTCGAATCTCGGTGAAACACCAAAATTAAGAAAAAGTCTTTTATAATAGCGGTCGTACTCGGCAGACAATAGCAAACCTTCGAGTGTATTTTTGCCATGAAAAAACTCCTCATAAAAAATATCTGCCGTTCGGAGTCGGCTCGAAGCTGTAGGTCCTTCCATTTGTGAAACAACATCAAGCCGCACACTACAAATAGGAGGAGGAGGAGCTCGGCCAAACTCCCAAAAGTGGCGTAAGCGCCAATTGTTCTAAGTTGTTCCTACTATAAAACTCGCCTGAACTACACCACAACAGTTTTCTGTTTATTGCATGTCCCAGGTCCTTGGCTTTTCTACAGTCCAATCCTCAAACAAGTAGCGGTTGGTGCTACTTAAGTAGAATACTTGGCCAACCTTTCGAGTTTTACGTTGCAAACTTGCACTTCAGACAAGGAAATTCAATTGTGGATTCTACAGGACTAAGTAGGTAATTGAGTAGTAAAGTCCTCTCTTGCCGAACAAAAGTAATACTTTACAAGGCTCTCATCATGCCCGTCCTAACGTATGGCGCAGAAGCGTGGACGATGACAAGCGACGCTTGGAGTGTTTGAGAGAAAGATTCTGAGTAAGATTTTTGGACCTTTACATGTTGACGGCGGCGAGTATCGCAGGTGATGGAACAATGAGCTTTATGGCGACATAGACATTGCACAGTGAATAAAGATGCAAGAGCTTCGTTGGCTGGGTCATATCGTCGTAATGGATACAAACGCTCCGGCTCTGAAAGTATTCGATGCGGAGGTAGCAGAGGAAGAGGAAGGTCTCCTTTGCATTCGAACCAATCAACTGGCATTAGCACGAGAAAGAAAGAAGTGGCGTACTTTATTATACTCGATAGGCGGTTAGCGCGCCAATCAGGAAGAAGAAGACCGGCTATTATTTCATACAGTCAGCTGCGATTAATTTCAATTTTCTTAGTTCAAATGGAAGCTAAGTTTCTTTGGGCTCCCAGCTTTGTTAGCCTTTCAGAGTCAGCACTATGAGGAATACATAATAAATATCGTAAGTACAATGCGCCACCTTGTACTAGTAAATATTAGTTCTGCAGTCGGTATAATAGATTACAAGGTTTAGCCTTTCTCTCTCTCTCTTAGCTTCACAGTCTGTGGTGGACCATAGCTTCATTAAGAATCCCCCTCCAATTCAGTCTCTCTCTTGCCTCATTTCTCCAGTAAACACCCTTTTTTAGATTATTTTTTGGTTTAGCCATTCGAAGCAAAATTGTGAGAGCAAGAACCAATTTACACAATGGTTTTTGACCCTGGGTGGAAAAAAGAGTTGGTAGGACGATGGTATTAAGTAGTTGTTGCTGATGTTGTAGCAGTCCATAAAGCTCTGACAGTACGGTGTAGTCCGCGATCATTACCGTCTATCTCACTTAACGGTAGACCCAGGGGTAATACGCTGTTTCGCCGAGTTGGATGCAGAAGGAGAAGGCTGTTAGGTGGGTGGTTTTAAAGAGACATGTGAATAGGTGGTTAGTATCGAGAGGTGTATTTTCACATACGTTGAATATGTTGGGGTCGATTCTGGATAGGTAGGAGTTTAACCTGCTTAATCCCGAAAGTAATTGTGCTGGTCTCAAGAAGTAGCTGAAGCTATTCATCTGTGATGGTTGAACTACGATGGCGGTATTCGTTTAATGCCTGTCTAAAAACTACCAGGTCCAGTAGTTGCAGTTGTATTTTGTCTTGGATCTCGTTCTCGTATTCTATCCTGTAATTGAATAAATGCCTCTCGACCCTCCAGAGTTTGTGGCTCAGTCGGTAAAAATCCGAGTCATTCCGATGCATAGAACGAGCTGCCATTGGAATGCCCTCTTCTAGTTCCCTGAACCTGAAAAATTCTAGAATTGTACCTCTACACTAAAGGAAAGACAAGCAAGTAATTTCGTAGTATACTAAACTTTTCCCGAGTAGGTCTGCTAAATGTCCAAAGAACTTAAATGAAGTAAAAAAATTGGATTTTTTTTTTCATTGTTCCCACCTATCGGGAGAAAAGGCGTCGACAAGACTCAGTCTTGTGTTGGTTTCGTTAATCTATTTTGATTTCTGACGATTAGCCTGCCGCTAAAATTTGGATTACTAAATTGAATTAGTTAAAAAGCTCACTTTTGATAATTAAAAAAGGTGCTCTAAAAGATTTCGATGCCTGCAATGCATAGTCGTACATAAACCCTTATACAAGGTGGCGCAAAATTAATCATCCGTTTCTTTAATAACTTTTTATTAAATAAAAAAAATCATTTTGAGTGATGGAAATCCTTATTTTGACCTTTACGCGCTCCTTTGCTTGGCTCTGTGTACAGGTCACAAGTCTATCTAGGGCGATTAATTTTGCGCCGCCTTGTAAACATACACATTTATATATATATAAGTATTATTACGTTACCGAACCGCTTTAAATATTCCCATTTCTTTGATAATTAAATTACGAATTCGCACAAACCTGAAAAGAGTAGAAAATGCAAATTAGTAAGGCAACCAAATTTCGAGAGTATGGGTAGTACTTAAAGCTTTAACATAATAACAAACTTGAAGTAATTGTAAAATTTAAAAAATAAGTTACCACAATATTTTTATTTAAATGAAAAAATGTACATCAGTAAATGATTTTCTTTAAAGAGGACCTTTTCAGGCTATTCGTTGGAAATAAATAAGAAAAATAAAGTTAATGAAAATTAAATTTAAAAAAAAGAAAAGGAAACCTGCCTTCTAAGAATATTCACTAAAACGCATACACGAGTAAATAGTAGATATGTATTTATATATATACGAGTGCACCACTAAACGAAATAAACCAGAAAAATCGCAAATTACAAAAAGAAACTGAAATTCTTTGTTGCTTACAAAATAAAAATCGTTTGTCGAAATGAGGCCACATTTGACAAATTATCGACCGCACAGCAGCAAACTGCGATTAATTGTGGTTATCAATAAAAATTAATTGCGCTGTGTTGTTTCTGCCACACAGCAACCACAGAGCATTCAACGTGCCACAAGCTGCTACATTTGAGTTTGATTTATGCGTTATTTGTTAATTCTTGCTTGTATTTTTTGCAAGAAAAAACGGATGAAAAATGCAGTTAACTCTTGAGGCAGAATTACAGGCGCGTGGCCCAAGTAGTAGGCGCCCTTCTAAAGGCGAAACACTGCAGTCATTGCTATGGTTACTTGGCATATTTACCCGCAACAAGCGACTGTAAATGCACTTAATAATTTGGGTAGCTCAGCCAGGGTAGAACTAAATAATTGCATGAAATTTTGAAGAGATTTGATTTTCTGTTTTTTATTTATTAATTATGTCTCAAATGGAAAAAAATGTTTTAATGTTTTACATTTAACCCAATTCTTGGTTCCCTGAACTTAAATTTTAGTAAGCAAGAGTTTTGAAAGAAAGTATTGCAAGATTAATATGCCCCACAGCAATTCAGATTTGCTGATTTCTAAAATCCCTTAACACCCCAAAAAAACAAAAAATATGGGCATATATTATATAACAAAGCAAAAACAACAAAAAAGTAAAATAAGAAATATTTAAATATTCGTTTCAACATTTTTACAAATTTTTATTTTTTATTTACTTTTTGAATATTCACTATTTTTGTATAAAAGTATAGCTCATTGTCTAACAAAGCAATTTTAAAACTTTATAAAAATATTAGAAAATCCCTCAAACGTTTCAACTTACAATACTTTTTCAACTTTTTTTGGATTAGAATCTCTAGAAAAATTGTTGATATGCAGTTTCATAACTTATTAAATTTATACAAGGTGGCGCAAAATTAATCACCCTCTGGAAAGATTTATGATATTTGCAAATATCGTCCTACGGCAATCATATTTGACACTTCTGAGCTAGACAGCTGCAGCATACAAACAGACAAGCAATGGAGGGCTTAAAGGTTATAATAAGATTTCCATCTTTCAAAATTATTCTTTTTAATTAGTAAAATTTTTGTTCAACAAAAAAATTAGATGATTAATTTTGTGCCACCCTGTATTATACATTATCCATTTATTTCGTAAAGAGTTATTCAAAAACAAAATTCAATGATTAATTTTGCGCCACTCTGTAATATACATTATTTATTTATTTATTTTGTAAAAAAGTTATTCAAAAACATAATTGAATGATTAATTTTGTGCCATCCTGTATTATACATTATCCATTTATTTTGTAAAAAAGTTATTCAAAAACATAATTGAAGGATTCATTTTGCGCCACCCTGTATTATACATTATTTATTTATTTTGTAAAAAAGTTACTCAAAAACATAATTGAATGATTAATTTTGCGGCACCCTGTATTAAACGTTATCCATTTATTTCGTAAAAAGTTATTCGAAAACAAAATTGAATGATTAATTTTGAGCCACCCTGTATTATACATTATTCATTTTTTTTTTTTTGTAAAAAAGTTATTGAAACACATAATTGAATGATTAATTTTACGCCACCCTGTATTATACATTATTTATTTTTTTTGTAAAAAAGTTATTCAAAAACATAATTGAATGATTAATTTTGCCCCACCGTATATTATACATTATTTATTTATTTTGTAAAGAAGTTACTCAAAAACATAATTGAATAATTAATTTTGTGCCATCCTGTTTTATACATTATCCATTTATTTCGTAAAAAGTTATTCGAAAACAAAATTCGATGATTAATTTTGCGCCACCCTGTATTATATAATATGTTATTTATTTATTTTGTAAAAAAGTTATTCAAACACATAATTGAATGATTAATTTTACGCCACCCTGTATTATACATTATTTATTTTTTTTTGTAAAAAAGTTATTCAAAAACATAATTGAATGATTAATTTTGCGCCACCCTCTATTATACATTATTTATTGATTTATTTATTTGATCATACTGAAGTTTCCTTCCAATTTAATAAAAAATATTTTTTTTAGTAAAAAACTATTCACAAAACAACATCGGATGATTAATTTTGCGCCAGTCGTCCAGTCGCGCTTTAATGCTTCCCAACAATTCAGGTAAGCTAGGGCAGCCAAAAATTTGTTGACTGCACCCTTACCAAATATAAAGCTTGCATGTTGTAGTGTTGTAATTTTTCCCCTTCGCATCCCTATAACGTAATATGTAGTACTCTGAGAAGTGCAGAGAATCTCAAAAGTGTACACTTGCACTGTATGTATGTATGTAAATGTATACTTGGATACTAAGTGAAATATAAAAAACGTAGTAAATAATGCGGCAAATATTCACTTAACTTAGCTTTTTAATTTTTTTAATTTTTTGCCTTTTCAACATTTTTATGATATTGCAGTGTCAAAGTTTTATTGAAGGCTAAAAGGATTAAGCCCATGCGTGCACAAATAAAATAACAATAATGCAGTACAACAACACCATCAACTGTTTACTATAGCAAAATCATAAAATTAACACTGGGCTTTCACTTACTCCCACACATACATACATACATACATACACACATAGCAATAAACTATAAGAATTTGAAGCGCAGGTGTGTGTGGATGTGTGCGTGTAATGAACTGCTTATTCTTTACTAACTATTAAAATATTTATACAGAAAAGTGTTATGAGTTTCGTGCGAGGTGTTGCCACTTAATCATGATTAAAGAGACGTTTAAATGTATTTTTTTACTCAAATTTCGACGTTCATGAGTTTTAGGAATTTTTAAAGGTGTATGCAGATGTTTCCATGCTATTTTGGTGAGCGTCGTTAAGTTTTCTCACAAATAGATGGCCCTACAGTTTTATGCCGTCGCCGAACGGCACATGCATTTCTATGAGGAGCTTTTTCATGGCAGATATGCAGTCGGAGATTTGCCATTGACTGCCGAGAGGTGACGGCTATTGGAAAACAAAATTTTTATCATTTGGTTTTTCATGCCTGGGGATTCGAGCTCGAGGACTACCAAATGGCAATCACACACCAAGACTACGGCGGCCATCTTTCCTACTATTTCCTCTCTTTCCGCCTTACTGTCTTTCCTCTACTTACTGAATAACAGAGAAAAAATTACACTTTTCTAGGCCAAAAAATAGCTCTAGCCCTATATATGGGGAGGTCGCTTCTTTCCTGGCTAATTTACCCTCTATTTCATTCCGATTTGGATTGCTTAGTATTCATTAATTTTTTTATGTATGTAAAGCTCATTATTTATTATAACAAAACAGAACAAACCTACATTTCAGATATTGTACAAAAATTAAAAAAAAAAAACAATCAACAAAATTTCAAATATTTTACACAGAATTTCTAGAAAAACCTTTCGTATGCAGTTTTATCTGTAACTAAATGTTTTTATATGAAAGAAGGTGCACAAAAAAATAAATAAAAAATCAACCGGATTTTTATCAACTTCAAACTTTTTTTCTTCGATTATCATAACTCACGAAAATGGCATTGCAAAAATCCTATGTTAATATGAATGAATGTTAGTTATGACCGATAGCTGCTTACATTGTAATCAGTAAAAGCTGCCATAAATAAAGAGCAGTCGTAAATTTTTATGTAATTTAAGTGCTTTGTTTGGTAGCCGCCAACAATTTAAAAGAAAATGAGAGACAAGCCGACGTGCGTTCCAAAAACAACGAAGAACTCACGTTTGTGTTCTCCAGATTGAGTTTAGGAATGTCCATTAAAACAGTTAAAGTAAATAATGCTAAATGCTTCGGAGTAAAGAACACAAGAAGGACATAGGTCGCGATAGTGCTAAAAATTATCAATAGATCCACAAAAGTTAAAACCCATCGAAAGTGGAGATAGTAGAATACATATTTTCAGAACAATTTTTTTCTTAATGTTGTTTTTAATTTTTCTTCATTTTTTTATTGCATGTAGTAAAGTCAACTCTGTTAAAAATTTAACTAAGTTTATATAGAAATTGCTTACATAGAAACCAAGTATGTATGTATATATGCATGTATAAGTATATGAATTTGTATATTAATCTAAATTTGCTCTACTTTCCATATTTGAAGTTTACAAAAACAAAACTTGGATCAGTTATCAGACTGTGTGCACTCGTTTAAGTACTCGAGTGTTGGATACACATTTGAATAGAAGAGCCTGTAAATATGTTCTTAGCTATGTACGAGTTCGTACATACATATATACTATTTGCGTACTACATACATACATATATGTATATATATATACACATAATCGTACATCCGAGTATGTTGGCGTCAACATCTTCAACCATATACCAACATTTTAGCGAGCTTTAAACTGGGTCAATCATCTTTCGGCTGCTGAGTACACGAACTCCAACTGCCCACGCGGCACCAACGCGCTCAACCCGTCGCTTGCCCAGAGGTTGCGCTCTCGTCCCAAGTGTTGTTGCCCCATTTATGGTGTATCCTTTGCGCTACAGTTGGTACACAGCCGACAACAGGATAGCAACATGTTGGCAATATCGGAAAGTTTCCCCCACATACACACATATATGTATGTACTTCTGTGTGTCATCTAGTATGTGCATACTTGTATATAAATGTATTTATGTATATGTCTAGTGTATGCACATATTTGCCTAAGTAAATAATGCTGTGCTACTTACACATACATACACCGTCCGATGTTTGAAAGTGAAAATCCGACATCACCAACAGCCGCACCCACCCACATTAGTCAGCTGTTCAGTTCCTACAGAATTTATAGCGGACAATGCTCACCCACAACCGCACACCAAATACACACATCGGCACGCAGCGAAATTTAGATCGACACCTACTGCGAAGCATAACTATAGTATTAATGCAGTCATTTTGTCGCTGCTATCAACACTTACGATGAAGAGTCCACAAACACTCACAGCCGTAAATGTCGTTTGAATGGCTCTCGGCACAAAGGGGAAATTCCTAACTGCAAAATTTTGATAGTTGCAATTAGAGCCACTCAGGAGTTGTGAGGTGGGGAAATTGTTTAGCGGTACGTTTCATTGCCGTTGCTAGCTAATTTTCCGCGTGATTTATGGTACATAATTTGCTTTTGGACAAGCAAAAAACAGAAAATGACAGCGATAAAAAACAGCATAAATCAATATTGGTGATTGTGACGAACGTAGATTATAGTACAATTCGATTTTAATTAATTTGGGGCTGACAAAAGCAAGAATAAGATACTGTTATTCTTGTGCTCAAATTCTGTTCACCAAATGTATGTGTGTATACATTTATGGGCATTTATATTTCAGATATTTGCTTACAAATGAGCTTATATAAGTATAAATACGTGCTTTTTAAAGTAATCTGATATGCCGCACACCAAATATCAAAGTCACTTTTGCTGTAAAAATCATTAAACCGGCTGTCATAGCATTATCGTCTGGGTTGAATTTTCTATAAAGGAATTGTCTAGAGCCCCCAGCGCCAAGCAAAAAAAAAGTATGCGTAAAAAAAATTTATTTTTAAACTTTGAAAATTGAGCGCGAAAGTAACTCTTTCCAAGGAACCAAGGTGGTCCCTTCTTAACACATCAGTGCCAAAGACCTCAAGCCTGATTCGAGCGAAGGCCGGGCAGACGCACAGAAAGTGGTCCGCCGTCTCATCCTCCTCTCCACATGCTGGGCAGAGTCTGTCTACTGTCACTGTCTACTTTTTCCATTTGCTTCGCCCATAGAAAGTGGCCATCATAAGGTCCAACCAACTGCCTACAGTCCCTTCTACTTAATGACAGGAGGATCTGTGACAATCGGTCAGACACGACAGGTAACATCAGTTTAGTCCATCTGCAACCTCTCTCAGCCTACCGAATTCGCTTGTGAGTTTCCAGTTAATGGTTAATGGTAGTAAAGAGTTAAGGTATGGGCCTTTAGCACTGCGACCATATTGATTTATTGTGCACCCTATGTTGTCTATTGACTGTTAAGTATGCTTATGAATTGCACCAGCTCCTTCTGAGGGAGTGATTGAAGGTCTTCATCTGTAAGCATGAACTTGTTTAAAAACCTTTTCCTTCTATACGCCAACCCCGGACATTCGATGATGAGATGTTCTATAGACTCCTCATCTTCGCAGCAAAATCTGCAGGCGCTGGTGTTAGTTATGCCTAATTTATGTAAGTGTTTGTTGCAGGTGAAGTGACCCGTGAGGGCGCCTGTGAGAGTGCGAATGCTCTTTTTGTTTAACGTGAGGGCCATGTTAGCTCTTTTAGCATTGAAACTTAAGCACTTTTTGGAGTCTCTAAGACACTCTATTTTGTTCCAATGCTGATTTATTAGAGTTTTGGCCCAGTATTTTACTTTTTGTTTCTAGGCTGTTTTTGTTAAATCCAAACATGGGACTAGGTCCGATGAAATTTACAACTGCCCCTTTTTTGGCTTGAAAGTCTGCCTTTTCGTTGCCGTCATATCCCTCATGTCCTGGTACCCAAATTAATGAGACATTGTTTTTGGATGCCAGGTTATTGAGTGCCTTGTGGCATTCTAAGAGAGTTTTTGAGTTGTAGGTATAGCTATCTAAAGCTTTTAGAACTGATTGGTCTGACTGTCCGAGAGTATTCTAATCTTTACTCTCTTGTGATTTCTACGTTGCATGATGTTCGCTGCTTCCATTATTGGGTATAATTCCGCTTGGAAGATGGTGGTGTCTCTGATGAGAGTGAATGATTTGTGGATTCTGGGCCCCACTACTCCTGCTCCTGCTCTATAAGGGGTTTTTGATCCATCAGTGTACCATTTTTGTGATTCATCATTCATCCATTTTGGGTTTGTTTTCCACTCGATCCTCTCAGGAAAGGTAACTGTGTATCCTTTTGTGAAACAGAGGGTTGCGTCAATGTGGTCTGAAACTTGAGCCATGCTTATGGTGTTTTTGACTTTATTTAGGATACTTAAGTGGCCGGTGAGGTTGCCTAATTTGAAATTTTCTTTCATGTGTAGCATGAGTGCTTGCGTAACTGCTTCCTCTTGGATTGCTGTATGAAGTGGTGGGAG
Source organism: Anastrepha fraterculus (assembly GCA_037575425.1). Taxonomy (NCBI): domain Eukaryota; kingdom Metazoa; phylum Arthropoda; class Insecta; order Diptera; family Tephritidae; genus Anastrepha; species Anastrepha fraterculus. The sequence continues at coordinate 29,838 of JAYXIM010047214.1, read as the reverse complement.
ATTAAGGAGTGCCTCCATGCCAGCTGTTGGGGTAGTTCTCATAGCCCCTGTGATGCATAGGCAAGCAAGCCTTTGTACTCTTCCCAGTTTGGTTGCCGCTGAATAGATTTGCTCCACCATACTAGTGCCCCATACAGTATGATTGGTCTAACCATTTGGGTGTATATCCAGAGGGCCATACTAGGGCTGAGGCCCCAGGATCTCCCTAGTAATTGTTTGGTTGTCCACAAAGATTTCGTGGCTTTTTTTGTTATATTATTTATATGTGACTCCCAAGTGAGTTTTTTATCTAAGGTTAAACCTAGATAATTGACCTCTTCCTTTAGTTCTATCACTGTTTCATTTATTTTCAATATAGGAAACTGCAACTTTTTTTTTCTTGTGTCTGTTAGTGTCCTTTCATGATTGCCTTTTATTATAACAGATATGTCATCTGCATAACCAATGGTTATAAATCCCTTATTGTTTAGGTGCTGCACCAAGTCATCAACTAGTAGGGGCCATAGCAGTGGAGAAAGAACTCCTCCTTGCGGACATCCCTTTACTGTTGCTACATTAAGTTCGGCCTAACGAGGGTTTAATAATCCTCTGATTAAGCATTTGACTTACCCAATGTGTTAGTATAGGGTTTGCACCTCTTTTCTCGAGTGCTGTTTCCATGGATTTGTAATTTGCGTTGTCGAAGGCTCCCTCTAGTTTCCAGCTACTTTAGAATGATATTCGATTTTTCGCTGCCAATCAGGCAAAAGTACGACAAGCAAAAACAAAAGCATCTTTTTAACGGAAACCGCTTCAAAAGTTCTACATTGTGGGTGCACAATTACTGGTACTACGTATTAATCTGCTCTGTGGCCACGTCAATTTTATAAGGTTGGCAAAACTATCAGTATCAGAGTTGCCGATTCGTTGCATATAAAATATTCGAAACACCTTTTTTCAAAAAATTGCGTAATTATGAATATAATTATATGGTAATAGAAAAAATTTATTTTAGAAAAGTTAGAAAAGAGTAAAAGAAGAACTGCATTGCCTAGCGCCCGCCGAAATGGTTAATTCGATCCTGAATACAGTGAACCATTTTCCGTATCAAACCCGGGGCATTTTAATAAATATATATAGTGACCATTTTCCCCAGCGAAGGGGGAATAAAAATTGAGCTCTGAGTGTCTGATTTTCTTGTTCATTTTATGTGCGAAAAGCCTAAGCCAATGCAGGAATGCTTAGAGGTGAACCGCATAGCCAATCATGAGGCCTGCCACAAATTTAATTCATTTTCTCCTTCGGCCGAGTTACGGTTTAAGTGCTTGTACTTCGTGCAATTCTATGTTCACGAGTATAGCAGCAACAAAGCAAGCCGAAAAATTAAGACTTGTCACTTGTATTGCCACAGCCGCTGTGATCTTATTCAGTTTAGTTTTTGTTTAATTTCCCCTTGAAATTTCCTACTTGGTCTTGCGCTATCCATTATTTGAAAGACGAATTATATAATTCGAAACTTAAAAGTATAAAATTTGTTAATTAAGCATAGTATTAGGCGAGATTTACGATTTTCAAGCACGTTATGCTATCGAGTTGCGCCTGAGCATGTTATGTTGAATTTTATACGTTACATTTAAAGTTAACAGTCTAAGGCTAGCGACAGAGTGGGCGCTGTAAGTGATGCGAGTTGTAAGTCGATACCACTTAATGTTATTAAAAAACTAAATAAATAAAATTTAATGTTAAATGCAAATGTTTAAAAATGTTTAAATGAGACCTCCATTAGGTGGAAAAAGGTGTTTTGATTGCATGAATTCTTACTTAAATATTTGATGTTGCTTATTTAATAGATGAAGTCGCAGAAGTCAGGATTACGGAAAAGGTAGCTATAATTTTTTTTAACGCAAAAATGGAAACTATAAACAAAAAAGATGAATTTGATGTCACGTATAGTGAATTGATATTATTTCCGAAAGATTTTTTTTTTAATTTGTACTGATTAAACAAATAAAAAAAAATAAATAATTGGCGCGCGCACACTTCTGTCCTACTCTGTCGTCAATCTAACGTTTTGACGGCTGCACTCTGTAGTCAAATCTGGCAAGCGCTATTCCCCTTTATTACTGCAATGTCACATTTAATGACGGGTTATTGATGTTATTTCTTCTTTAAACTATTTGCTACATAAATCTGTATAAATGGTATAACGGTAATACCAAAAAACTATAAAAAATATCAAAATACGTATAAAGAGTTCTAGCCAAAAGGAGCGCCGTAGAGATATCGAATTTAAGAGTATTAATTTAGCTTTTCCTTATGTCCACTATTCTTGTCCAACATCGCTATAAGTTTTCCAATAAATTACATGCATACACACACATCCATAAATGGTAAAAATTTACTTGTTCAGTGGGTAATGAAATTCGAAACTTTTTAAGATTTAAATTTCCTCTCAAAAATGTACGACGGTCGTTCAATAAGTTCTGGGAAAAAGTTCGAAAATCAAATTAGTTAAGATAATTTTTTTTTTTCAACATAATCGCCTTTTAGCTGTTTTCGCTTTTTCATGCGTTTTTCCAACTTTGTAAGCCATCTAAAAAGTAAGATTTCGGAAGGTCGTCGAAATAGGTGTCTATTTGGGCGATGAGCCATTGTGCACTGCGCCCATTTTTTTAAGTTTGGAAATAAAAAAAGTCACTTAAGGCCAAATCCAATGGATGCTTTTATAATTCAAACCCAAAATCGCTAATTTGAGTCATTGAAACTGCACAGGCCTAATTAATCACCACCTGAAACTCAGTTTTTTCCATTCTTCAAAATAAGCAAACGCTTCTTGCTTCAACCGACAATAAAAAAAAGTGGATGTTGCGTAGTACACATAACAGAAGTGAAGCTTTCAGGGTAAACAAAGAAAGAGGGAGAGACCCGAGAGAGAATGAGAGAGAGAGAGAAAGAATATTTATCTAAATAAATTCACAGCATTTGCAGAGAATACAAATAGACAAAATTTACAAAAAAACGGAGAAGGGTCGCCGGTGTGGGTAAACGCCGGACACAAACCGTGGCAACAATGCGCACTACTCCGAGCGTTTATCACCCGCACAAACGCACCGATTCAGGACCGCAGCAACGGCCCAAATTACCGCAAGGCAATACCAATAAATCCGACGCCGGAATGGCTAGCACTTTATAGTACGCACAAACACTAGCCAGGAAACAGAAATAAGCGCAAGAAAAGTAGGCACAAAAAAACAAAACGCCAAAAAAATTGGGACCAAAAAACGCCCCAAACAGTAGGCAACAAGGAAATATAACGCCAAAAAGTAGGCATCAAAAATATATTTCCAACAAGTTTGCACCAACAAACAAGCGCCAAAAAGTAGGCAGTGTTATTTCTCACTAGAAATTAGCAACCACAAGAAAAAACTCAGGAAAAATACCCTAAAGTGTATTTAAGATATATATAAGGTATAGCTCTCTCTCTCTCCTTTTCCTCTAAGTTATATTGTTTTTGCTCTCTCGCGGAACGAAAATGCCCAAAACGTTGCATGGCCTTGAAATTTTACTCTCCATTCTCGCTCGTCCATCGATGCCTAAGAAGTTTCCCTTCAATAAAACTTTGTGATCGATGTAACTGGAAGTTTAACCAACCAAGTAGAGAGTAAAAACTAACAGCTCTCGAAGCAAACAGGCGTCACCTTTTCATTTTTCAAAGGACTTATGGAATGACCCTCGTATATTCCTGTAGAATATTACCTCAGTAAAATATTGAACTGGACTAGAGTTTTTTCTCATTGGCTTGGTTTCTGAAATGAAATTCTCGAAGCAATTAGAAAAGGCATGAAAAGTGTGCTAGGACTTATATCATAAATCTAGAGAGCAGTTCACCTCACAAATTAAATAGAAGCAGACCAGTTCGAAACTAGTGGGTTTTCCTTTATTATTGCACTTAAGTGTCATAATAAGTAAGGCGATTTTCATATGAAATTTAATGCAGCGAAAAATAATTATTAAATCTTTTAATAAAACAAAATATGTTCTCAATCATATATAATCTCGATAGCGCTCGCCATTCATCATCAACTCCTTCCTAATTTTGAATGACCGATGAGGCTGCCAAAGTCTCTAAAAACTTGGCGAACAGATTTTTTTTTTTCGAAGTAAATTTCCACCATTTAGCAGCGTTGTTCTGGCATTAAACGATTTATGATGGCTTGCCAAACCTTACTGAACAGAAATGACGACACAGTTTGACATTCTCAACTGCCCAAATCAAAGTTATCGATATCGATAGTTCTCATGGAGCTAAAAAAACCCCAATATATAAAAATCCTTTCGAAAGCCTTTTAATTTGAGTATCAGATGATTTAAATAATAAGCATTCAGCTTGATTCGCAGTAATGCGGTAACGAGTCTACTCTCTCATTCCACTCACAATCCAACGGCAAAAGGACAATGTTGACCTTAACATCAGGGTGCACCAGAAAGAAGTCTGTAGTATCTCCAAAAATTCAGTATCTACAACATTTTCTCCGCAAACTAACTGATGAGCCTTTGCTTCACGACATGTGTTAGGCTTTTGCGCCAATTGTAAGATCAATAGCTGAATTTGCACACCTGGCATGTTATTCGGTTCATTATTCGGTTCTAGCCACGAATATTACCACTGCCTGCTCGGCCATCACTGGCAAACTAAGCGAATAGGTATATAGGTGTCGTTATGATTTCTCATTACACGAATTATGCTGAGAATAGAGGAGAAATGAGTGTGGATGGGAATACCTGAAGTACCGTTCTTAAAGCTCTTACTACAACTGCTGCTACTCATTGAATGTCAGTTTATGCCTTCTTACTTTAGGAATGTGATATAAATATTTATGGAATGTCTGTTGAAGTGCTGAGTTATTTGGTGACGATGCCTAACAGAATATCATCTCCTACCAAAACTATTCATATAATTTTAGCTTCTACAAACTCGTTAAACAAAAACTATCGATTTTAAGGGCAATCAGTCAAACAAACGACCTGTTAACCATTTTGTCAACACCTTGACATCTAAAAAGCAATAAATACACACAGCTATATGCATATACGTTCAATTATGTACACATACGAGTATATTTCCTCTTATGCTGACGAACATCAAAACAGTACCAACAAAAACCAATGAAATACCCCGACTTTGATCAGACCGCAGCCGATGTCTTTAATCCAGCCAAGTGCAATAACTACACAAATCTCACTTTGACTAAATCGCATACAAAGTACGAGTATATTGGCTAAAAATAGCAAAAGAAGAGAGAACCTAAAAACACTACCAAGGAAAAGAAAAACGAGAAATAAATTAGTGCGATAAAAAAAGAAGAAAAAAAAACATTTCAAAGATAATCGCTTCGGTAAAAGGGCAGACAGCGTGGAATATGAACGTGCAAAGTGAAGGGTGCAACACATTGCTAATGACAGTTTTCCTGACATCTAGGCCATGTTAACTGTCATACAGTATACACGTGCAAAACCACCACATCCACACATACGTACATATGTATGTAGGTATGATACTTAAGTGGCTGAAAGGCCTACAAGACTGCCATTTGGCTATTGCCCAGTTGGTTTTGAAGCGAGTATTATGTGGATAACATTTGTTCTTAGGACGAAAAAAATATTAAAGCAAAAAAAAAGAGAAAACAAAGCGACAAACACAATGATATTTGTCTATAACGAATACACACAAATATTTAGTTGTTTGCTGTTACCCTGCAGTAAATTGGAATACACGCATACAAAAGTAGCACCAAAACCAAACCAAAAAGTGCGCTCAGATGAAAAAGAAAAACCTTCCACTGCCTAATTTTATGTAACGATCTGTTCTTGTATACTTGCGGTCAAATTCCAAAATTACTCTCCAAACTGCAAGAATACCACTTCTTGTTTTTCACTATGCCCCTTTTTAACAATGATGATCAGAAATGGTTTTTGGTTTGGCCATCCGAAGCAAAATTGTGAGAGTAACTTCGGCTGCCGGACCAACAAGTACTCGGCAACAGAGTAATTGCCGCTCATATTCACACACTCGTCCAATCAGACGATTGTACAGATCCATAAGTAAAAACACTCTCAGCTGTTGGGGGGAAAAATAGAGATGCTGAGATCGAATACCCCCAAAACGCTCTTTTATGTAACATAGTTGCAGAAAAATGATAAAATTTTATAAAAAATCGTATCAAAAAGTCTAAAAAATGTCTTATAACTTTAGATATTTCTCAAAAAAAAGTATTATTATGGCTAAGAAATCTATCAAAAATATTTGTTATTGTTAATTTGCCAAATCAAATATATTAATTTGTATTTTTTTTCTTTTGTCGATATTCCATTATTTTTAATGTTACCATACAATTGTAATCCGACATATCAATCCCGTCGAAACGTTCCAGCAAAAAGATCAAGCATTCTCACCATCGCACCCCCAAGTGCCTGTCAAATATCAAATAGGAAGAAGAAGAGTGTCTTTACTTGTAATTTAGTGCAACGACTCAGTCGTTGTCGGCAACTAAGTAACATGAGAGATGACTGCGTTGATTTTTTTCGTATATCACCAACACAATCACAATTTTTTCGTAAACAAACCGCTGTCATGAACCCAGTTGCGTCTGAGAGCCGGCTAACGGTCTGATTTTGAGCCCGCCCCTGCATTCTGTAATTGTGATTCTTATTATCAACGTATTATCATTAAAACATACACTAGTTATTCCGTAAAATTCAACAACCATTTAGCACTAGTATGTAACTAGTTATGTAAAGGGTTTTATAGAACTAAGCCGCATTTGATTCTTCCTTCATTTTTGTTGTGTACGATACTCACACGAATGTGCTTGGTAGGGGAAAAGGCATGATAATCTCATTGAGCCCAAAAAACAAAAAAAAAAACAACAAACCTACGGTATTTCCGTTTAGTCAATGCACAATTCGACAACGTCATGAAATGGCGCATATGAACAAAAAAGCAACACGAGAGTAAAAACATGAATGAAAATCGTAGGACTACCAACAAAACAAAAAACAAAAATCACAGTACAGACAGGTAATAAGTGGTAGGCTTGTCTTCGAAGAGCAAACATTCTTGAAGTGCATACTTATATATTTGTACGCGTATGTGTTTTCCGCTGTTTTCGATTATGTACTACGAAAATTTTCAGTCACTCATAAGAAGGAAAATTCTCACGCACATAAAGGGATAGTAAATCATATAAACTCGGTAGTTGTCTTCCTGGAAATACTCTGCTGCAATTATTAATGCATTTGGGCGAGCGTTTTCTAAATTTCCACCTTAGGCAGTCAATTGGCTGTGGATTCTAACAGATGCTTAGTTGTTTGTAGTGACCTTCATTTTTATTATACAAAAGACATTAATTCGTTGCGCCACTTGCTGCACTGAAGATATCCTCAAAACCATTAAATTGTGAAATAAAAGCAATGACGAATATTTGCAGTTTAGGGCTGCCCCTCATTTACGGCATTCTTTGATATGAGCGGAGGAGAAGGCACAGAAATGAGAGGACAAAAGACTGGTGGCAAAGAAAGAGTGGTAAAATATACCCAATAAACGTGAGAATTTTTTACTTTCGATTTGGCTTTTCCAACGTTGCCACTTTAAATGTATTTATTATATTAGTGTCAGCTAAAGCAACTCGAATTTTATCCATCTAAAATTATAAGTAAATAGTCGGAAAAAAGTCAACAACACTGCAAACATGTCAATACAATTCTACCGACCTTCTCGCCTATTCATAAACCCTTCCATGCTTATGAAAATTTCATAGTATATCTACTACAGGTAACCCTCCTACAACGCGATTAATTGGTTCCTGAAAAACTCCGCGTTGTAGGAAAATCGCGTTGTAGGAAACCTTTTTTTCCTCCATTTTTCCTTTTCTTAAACAATATCACGCAAGTAACATTTTAAAGTTTTCTCAGCCGAATTAATTATATTAGACCTTTCATCGAATAAAAAAAAATTTATTTTTTCAAAGATATTTTTCTATTTGTCTATTTCAATATAATAACATAAATTAATTCATTTAATTAACCAGCAAAAAGCAATTCATTTATTTAAATAACATAAAACTAAGGAAAATAAAATCTGGGAAAAATAGACACGGATTTTCAAATCTACATATTTCAGAGGATTTTAAATCTCAACCTTCTACAAATCCGCTTCCTCGTCCTCGCTTATTATAATTTGCTTCAAACGTTTTGCTCTTGGTCGTCCTATTTCAAAATCCGAGCTTGACCGACTATCACATTTTTTTTAGCTCTTAGCTCTTTGTTTAGCTCTTTTTTTTTAATTTTCTAGCTCTTTTTAGCTCTTTTTTTGAGGTGTTTTAGCTCTCGTTACTCAGAGGGAGTTGGCAATAGTGCTCAAGAGTTAATTTTCGGGGAAACCCCTTATTTTATCTAAAAACTTGTGTGTAAATGTTTGAAAAAATTGCGGTTTGCAAAATTCGATAGTGCATACAAACATTCAAACACTTTTAGTATGTACATATGTATAATACAAACATATTATTATTTCTTTATGAGACTACGAATAATAGATATACACATATACACAAGTAATTTTTGATAATTGTGTGTTTATAGAATACAGTTTATAGAATATGTATTTAAAAAATGCTTAAAAATCGCGTTGTAGGAGTCGCGTTATAAGAAACATTCCGCAATTCGCAAACCGCGTTGTAGCGAAATCGCGCTATAGAAGTACCGCGTTATAGGAGGGTTACCTGTATTTTATTTATTACACATGCATTTGTTTACTTGTGTTGCCCGAGAGACTGAATTTCATGTTTCTCGGCGTTACTATTGTTCGTGCAACATTGCGACATATGCACCAACTTATGTGTGTGTGTTCATATGTATGTACGTGGTTTGGAAAACTAACTTGACTCGGTGGCAGCGCAGGAGTGGGGTAGCCACTAAACACGCCATAAACTTGCCTATGCCACCAGTGCTATGCGACATCGACCTCCACCACCTGCACTATTGCCGCGTCAGTCGAGACCAGTTCCAGCGTTATTGCACACTTTATTTCTTTTTCATTTTATTTCTGCCTATTTCACTGCTTTTGTATTTTTCCAATATAACAATTTTTCCTAGTCTCTTTGTTTTTCCATTTCCCCGGCCATTTTTCGCGCCATCTCCAACGCCAGTAAACGCTCATTTCAGCTCCGTTGCAGCTGGGAAATGCGTGTGGAAGTTTAGTTTTCACATAAACAATAATACTTAATCATATAAAATAATGTATTCTGTGGTTGTTTGTTATAAAAGTTTTAGTCAGCTGGTCATTGAACATTATTTTTGATAACTTTCGAAATTTTGCTCAAATTATGGATGAACAAATTTTCAACATTTTTACAAGCATCAGGTACGGATAGCTATTACAAAGTCATGCTTGTATAGCTTCGACAAAAAATTATTAGGTGTGCAACTAAGTTCTCGCTGTTTGTCAATAGATGCCGCCAGCAGTGAGTGCTAGCCGATTCTAACATAACCTAAATGTCATAAACCAAGCTTAGACATATGGTAAACAAACTGCTTCGACACATTAGTGATTTTCTTTTGGTATCACATACTTTTGGTTTTGTGAAAATGTCTCATTTTGTGCCGAATAATCGTCATTTGCGGGAAGTGTTGATTTTCCTCTTTCATTCGAAAAAAAACGGCCGCTGAAGAGCATCGAGAGCTATAAAAAGTTTATGGAGATGCTGCTTTAAGTGAAAAAACGTGCCGAGATTGGTTCCGTCGCATCAAAGACGGTGATTTTAATGTTGATGACCGTCTGCGTGAAGGAAGGCCAAAAACCTTCGAAGACGCTGAATTGGAGGCATTGCTCAATGAGGATCCGTGTCAAATACAAGAAGAGCTTGCTTCAGTATTAGGAGTTACCCGCCAATCCATTTCCAAGGTTTGGGAATGATTCAGAAACAGGGGACTTGGGTTCCTTATGAGTTAAAACCAAGGGATGTTGAACGTCGTTTTTTCGCCTATGAACAACTGCTCCAATTGCTCATCCAATTTTATCGCGACGGACTTTTTCATGTGGAGTTCCTTAAAGGAAAAGGTGTACGCTAAAAAACTCAAACTTTCGAGTTTTTTAAGACAGAAATATTCCAAAATGTTATGGAAAGTGTTAGAAAGGAGCACAAATGGGCGCCACTTGTGATTTTTACAACAATAAAACTACTGACATATTTGCTTAGCTCTGTTTTCTTGAACCAAGAAAAGAGAAACAACAGTGTGACAGAATAATGGTGAACCAATTTTTTAATTTTTTTTACTTTTACTTGTTTTTATTTATTTTAATTTTTTAATTTTTTTTTGTTATTATTTTTATTATTTTTTTTTAAATTTTTTTCTTTTTTTTATTTTTTTTCTACTTATATTTTTTTCTCTTCAGATTTTTTTTTACACTTGCAATTTTTGCTTCATTATTTCTGTTGAGTTAATAAAATATGTACCTACTTATTACGGCATTACTTGCATTTTTTCTCTCGTGCGAGTATTTTTCCATGTAGGAAAGCAACACTTCCAAGGGACGCGCTCAAATTCCCAAAGCTGTGAATTTCTGTAAATAAAACAATGCGTTCCCGAAGGAAAAATGGAACTGCAAACATACAAAAATGTGAAACTGGAAAATATTTAGTTTGGCTAAAACCGAATAGAAAAAATAGGGAAGTAAGCAGTCTAAGAGTTCGCAAAGCTGAGTTTTTGTCGGATTTTTTTCTAAGACTTCGCACGCGACTACGATTTATTTTCAAAATGAATAGCAACATGAGAAAGGAAAGGCAATGAATGGTCTATTAGTATGATTATTGTTACCAATGTTGTTGCTCTTGAGCTAGCGTATTTTCACCGATTGCGTCGCCGCAGCAGCGCAGTAGCAGCAGCAAAATTTGTGTAACATTTCGCTTAAACGAGGCAATAACTTTAAGTTGGCCACATTTAACAAGAGAAATGGAAATACAAATGAAAGAAAATATACCGACATGTGTGTGGCTGTACATACTCGTATGTATGTATTGGTTTACGTAGTGCCAAATGCTAGATGAAAGAAAATGAAAAGAAAAACTGTACCAAAAACAAAAACCCGTTGATTTTGTTGGTGCAACGCGCAGATTTAGTGATTCAAAGAAAAAACAATAAAGTAAAAAAGAATACAACTTAAAAATAGCAGAAAAGGCAAAAGTAACTGGCACTTAGGCTGCCACTTATTCAACCAATAAAGCAAGCAGACATTCCGTCAACCAAGCAGTCAACAAGCCAGCCAGTTAGCCAATTGGCTGGAAATGATTTTTTCTTCCTATTCTTGTTTTTTGCTCTAAAGAAATATTAGCACCATTTCATTTGAAATTGATTTGATAGAAAAAGCGTTTGCCACTTGAAAAACACACACACATACATGCATACATGTATTTATGCATTTACAATTCACTATTATGGTTTTGGTAATTTAGCACAGTTTCTTCGCTTAACTGGAACGTAAAAGTTCCGCAGTCGTTTTTAATTAGATAAATTTTTTCGTTGCTCTCTAACTGTACTTTGAGCGTACCCATATTGGTGTTGTTTGCTGTTTACTAGCATTTGAAAGTCGCAAAAAAAAAAAAAAAAAAAACGATTTATATGATAACCAACGGAACACAAAAAGTTGGTAGACAATCTCGCTTTGGAAAGTTTAACGAATATTTTGCAAAAACGAGATGCTTATACTTGGCAGCAAAACTCATTCAGAAACAAGCCGATGGTATTTGCCATTGCATCAAAATTTAACTCAAAAGCGATTTTATATTTTTGTAAATAATAAAACCGGCTTTTGGATAAAATCAGATTGAACTGAGTCACTCATATGAAATGTGAAGAAAATAAGAGCATTTAAAAAAATTCACCCTGTCACACTGGTCTGGAAGTCTGCAATCCTCTCTCAGTGAGAGTGGCAACGTGACGGCGCCTGACTCTGCCGCTTAGATCATTAGCGCATTCAAGGATGATAGATTACCAGGTTTGACCCAAGAATGATAGAAACAACATTGCGCCCACCAGCGAGTGCGTGACGTCACATTGGCCGAGTTGTGCAGTGTTGCCAACCATTACCTCTTCGCAATAAATTTAGTGCTTTTTTATACATACTACATATGTATATATCAAAATGCGAAAATTTTTAAGTTGGTGTTTGTTTTTTTTTTGTTTTTAATTTAAAGCTACCGAAGCTGTAAGTTAAAAAAAAAAACTTATTATTAAACAAAAAAAATGTTAAAAAAAGTCACTCTGAGAAGATTTTAGTGTTAATGAAAATTTGTTGGTTCTTATAAAATTTGATATTTTGAAAGTGTAAATCTAATTTTTTGCTCCTTTCAAGGTCATGCAAGAATATTAAATGTCCCTCTCTCAACTTTTCTTAACATTTAAAACCTTTTTACACATTTTAAAAAGCGTTTGAATTTACTGAATGCGAATTAAACCCATAGAGGTGTAATCGTTTCGTTCGGTCCTCAATCCTTAGTGGGACATAGGGCAACAAGAAGTGTATTTATAGTTAAAATAAGCAACAAAATACCAGAAAATACTGAAGAAACTATAACGGCATTTTTACAACAAGAGTACCTTATCTTGTTACATAACCTCAAATATAGCAAACAAGTCCTTCTCTTAACAAAAAACTCATAAATTAAATTGTACATAACCATAAAACATTTATTTAAAAAAACGAATATTTTAAAGACAATTTGTCACGCATACAAAATTCTTGAAGTAATTCAATAAAAATTTGGTATTTTATTTTCTTTAAATGGGCATTTTAGTGCGTTTTTATATCCTAAGCTAGGCAACACTGCGCCAGTGAGAGAAAGATTTGACTGCTGAACTCCAACAATAACCGCAATCGCTGGCAATGCGCCCAGATGTTAAGAAAAGTAAAACTAAATAAGACTCAGTGAATTATTGAACTAATTAAAAAAAATTTATATTTTAATTACTATATGAACATTGCATTTTAATTAGAACAGGCTAGAAAAATGTCATGAAGAAAGAACTAGAACTCCGAGGCTAAATAACAAAAAAAAAAGTTAAATCAAGTTACGAAAATGGTAATCTGGCCACACTGGTTGTCAAATTCACTGAGAGCAAACTAACGGTACCACGATAAGCGCCATCTCATTATTTTTTCCATCATGTGTTTGACCATTCAAAACTTTGAGAATAACTTCGACTGCCACGTCACCGGGTATTCGGCAGCAGAATTCAGCCCGCACATTCACACGTATTCGCACACTTCGTCAATCAGTCCTTGTTCAGACGGAGACGAAGTAATTTTAGTAGTGGAGAGACGGTTAACGGTCTAATATTGGCCACACCTCCTGAATACTCTTCATCATGAGTGTAGAAAAGTTCGAGAAAGGAATTTATCAACGTTTTGAGACACTTTTTTTGTTGAGTTTTCTCTTAGTGTCTGCAGGTCTTGCTGTAGTAAACAGATTCGCGGCCACCAGATATGCGCACAATGCGAATCCCAACTTGTTTGAGATGTAATACCAGTTACTTATAGTTTTCACTGTATTTTCAAATTTGACTCTATGTGTTTCATATCGGTGCTTGACCAAATATTTTGCTCACTTGATGTGTCGTTTAATTGTCCTTCTGTGAGTGGCCCTTTATGTCTCGTAATTTGAAGTCTGTAAACCTGTATGCTGATGTGTCAAATGTTAACAGGGATGTCTGTTGGTTCACTGATAAAAGTATTTTATGTCATGCAATTTTCGCTCAGAAATACTTCGCAGTTTTATATTTGTGTGTCCATTTCAAAATGGTACATGGTATATATTTGTGTGTACATTTCAAAACGGTACATGGTGTATAACGCTAGTTTTCAAATATGTTCAAAGAAAATCCACTAATGCAAACGAATTATAAAAAAAATTAGCAACAACAATTAGAAGAATGCAAGGCAGCACAACAACTGATTGAATTTTTCATTTAAAATGGAAAAAAATGAGGATTACAATGAAGAAGAAAAATACAACAAAACAAAAGCTCACAAAATTTTTCAATTTGCGGCTAATTTACAGTCAATAACAAAACAAAACACACCATCGCCAACAACAAAATGCCAAAGAGTTAGATTTGTAAGCAGTTATGTACGAGAGTCGCAACTTTTTTTTATATAAAAAGCAGAAAAAACAGCACCAACAAATAGCGAGCCAGAAGCACAAGATTGAAGAAAAAATGGTAAAACAAATTAAGTTGAAATACCAGAAAAATAATGTGGCAACATAATGGGGCAGCCACCGAGTCATTCAGCGGCGGCGGCGCGCCCTGCTGCGCTACAGCGAAAAACAGCATCAGTGGGGTTGACGCGAGAGGTGGTGGAGCACCTTTGTTGGCAACGACAGCAACAACAGCAACAACAACCTAAGAGCAAATCACACGAATGTTGAAAAACGAAAGTTCAAATTTGGACAAAAAGGGGGAAAAAATTCGCAGCCAGAGCAACAGATTAGTGTTGCTGTTGTTACTCTGTTGCTGTTGTTTAATGCTCCCGATAATGCTGGCAATTGATGGCAAAACATTTTGCTGTGTCACTCATACTGTTTTAGTGCTGCGGCTGCGGCTTCGATTGTGGCTTCGGCTGTTAAAGCGGCGACAATCGCGTCTGTAAAATCGCATGCGACATTTTCAATGCAGTTTTTCGCAGCAGCTGCTGCTGTTGCTTTTGCCACAACTAAATATGTTTGCTGATGCTGATGCTGTTGCGGTTGTTGTTGCTTTTGCCAGTATGCCGCAACCACAACAACTTTCCAATGATGGATTTGTGCGCTGTTTGACTTATTGTTAGTTTTTTCTAAGTAATCACTTTATTTGACGGTTATCTGTTTACTGAAGCAACTGACTAAATGACAACTCAGCGGCAACAACACGTTTAACAGCATGCAAGCACACATACCCACTAGGAGTTGAGTCAACATTTCTTACCTAAGTTACGGTGCAAAAGCTAACCCAATTGTTGTTGTTATTGTTGTTAAACAAACAAAAGCTTATCACTCAAATAAATTTGTTTAATTTTGTAATATTATTAAATGGGTGTACACAAGTTAATGCGCATATATATGTATGTATAGGGTGTTTCTTTAGGGCAAGTGACAGTTAATTTGACAAATGACAACTGATTTGTCCGCAAACGTATTTCCCCTTTGAATAGAATTACGGCAGACTATGAAACTCCGTTAAAAATATGAGGGAAACAGTTTGAGATCCGGCTTCTTGTAAAGATCTTAAAGCATCTCATAGGAACTCTTACTGAAGTCTGAATTAAACTTACGGTTCTACTGGCTGATAGCTGTCATGGAAATCAGGGAGATCTGGAAAGACAACTTCGCGATATTTTCATATAAAAGTGGTCGAACTAAAAAAACAATAGAAATATCTCCGCTGGATTTAAGAAAATATGAAAAAAGTGATCGGTAGTGAGGCTGGGTTAGACTGGAAGGAAGTTGATTTGTGGTTTATTTCCTAGGAGAAGCACTAAGCCCATCATGTAATTTTTTCACTGCATATTTAGTAAGAAACCCACAGACAGTTTCCGGTATTCCTTTAGTTAACCAGCAGAGTCACTAAATGGTGTTTTAGGGCCAATAACTAGAGCAGAGTTATGAACGCAGCTGTGGATGCACGTTATTTGGGCTTGTTATCTCATCTCCTCACAAATTTAATTGTGAATGAAATCTTGAAAGCTTGCAAGGTACATACAACGAAAGTCATGGCCTACCTCTATGATTTAACTTCACTAATCTGAGGGAAGTTCCGCCAACGGTTAGTGGGGTAATAGAAATAATGCAGGATGGATTAGAAGTTAACTATTTAAGATTTTGTGAACTTAAACTGAGCTTGTTCCCAAGGAAACCCGTAGCCTCTGAATTCTCTTTAACAAAATTGACTACTAGAAGGACTCACAGTATCTCGCTTGCTGTGAGCGGCGATGACGTATGGACTTTTACGTTCAACCACTGCAAGGATGCCGGCAGACTAAAGGAATCCAACATATAAAAGTTGGCTTATACGATTGCGCAGACTCCAGCAGGCGATATTATCATATACATTAAAGAAAGATGGAGAAAAAGTAGTAAGTTTCTACTCAAACGTTCTACAGACTAGTTAGTCTCATTATCTTCAGAGCAACCGATGTGTCTTCTGCAAAGGTGCAAAGATTGGTGACAGCACGGTTAATAGCTTGTGAACTAAACGCAGTAATTGCTAGGTCTCAGTGTTGTTACGTTCTAGGTTAAGCGCTAAAAGGCGAACGCTCTCGTAAGACCGAGTAAAGCGAATCCAAGATCCCATGGCACATACCCACAATATCTACTCTGTGGAAGCTGTCAGCTGGAACAAAAGCTCGAATCGATACTTAACGTCCATTTGGATGTCCAGAGCTGTAATCGAAGCCACTCTAACCTTTGGGGTCACGATTTTTCGCCTAATGAAGATAACGCAAGTGGAGTAGGAAGCAGTTTCTCGCTGCAGTAGATTAATAATAGTTGAACAAGACGTAATCAGTTAGTGAACGAACTATTAGAAGGCGACCAGTTGAAGCAGGGTTGCTCAGTCGGCGGCCGGCTAAAGAACCATTCATTTCAGCAAAAAATAGAAGGGCCAGACTAGAATTTGCAAAAGCTCAACTTGATTGGACGATCCAAAAATGGAAGACTAATTTATTCTCAGTTGAATGGAAGTGCAATATGAAAGATTCCAATGCTATAAGACATGTGGGAGGACCGACAGGGCATAGACTCAACCCTAAGTATTGCATTGCAGCTACCAAATACGGTGGTGGTAACACAATGGGATGGGGTAGTTTTTCCGACATTTTACAAAACGTGCTGCTGCCATACGCTGAAGAGGAGATGCCATTCAGATGGAGGTTCCAGCAGGACAACGATCCTAAAAACACGTTTAAGTTCAAGTTTTACAATACTTGGTTGCGCCGTGTTGGTATATGTAGACGTTTTAAAGTGGACAGTTCAGTTCCCTGACCTCAACTCCATTGAGAATTTACGGGAGATCGTTAATATGAAAATTAATAGGGAAAACTGTAGCACCAGTAACAAACTGTTTGAAGCTGTAAAAGAAGCATCGGAAGGCATATCGCAAGACGTTATTGACATCTTAATAGCTTGAATGCCTAAACGATGCGCTGCAGTCATCCAAAGTAAGGGATTTTCTACCATCCACAAAACAATAAGTTCCATCAGGCTTGAGCAGCGAGTCCAGCCTCTTCGTCCGGTCTATTTGGAGGACCTTGCATAACCTCGCTGAACTCTTCCGTTCCTCCAGTTCACTGCAGATGGTTCTATAAGAGTCCAGTTTAGATGATTTAATTTTCTTTTTATATTCCTTCCTCAGTTTACGGTAGCCAGTACAATCCGCTTCCAACTGAGTTTTAAGACCTCTGTTAAAAAGTTTCTTGGAAGTTTTCCGGAGTTTCGAGAGTTCGGCGTTCCACCAAGGCACAGTTTCTTACCCTCTCTTCTCCTACGTTCCGGGCACACCTTATTATAACACTCGATTAAAGTGCCCCCTAAAGAGTTTGTGGCTTCTTCAATCGTAGTTATTGTTGTTCGGAGTTTGGGAGCATCAAATATTTGCTCTTTAGTGAGATCCTCATATCGTGTCCATTCTGCTTTTCGGGGATTCCGGCCTGCTGGGGTCGAGGTTGTCTCCGCCGCAAGCCTAAACTCTATATAAGGAGGGTCCGACAGGGAATCTTTATCGAGTACTTCCCAACCAGTGGTATGATTTGATATTTTATCGTTAGATAATGTCTTATCAATCACTTCCTGCCTTTGGTGGTTACAAAAGTCGGGCTGGTACCAACGTTCTGTATAACCAAGCGAGATAACAGAATGAAGTCCATGAGTTTAAGCCCCCTGAAATTACATTTTGTGCTAGACTAGAGTGTGTTATGTGTATTTGCGTCGCATCCCGCAATTAAACCTAATCCCATGGATTCAGCATATATTACAACTTCCATAAACTTCCTTGTAGTGGAAGGAAGAATGGAGTCGCAAGGATAATAGGCCGAGACGACGATTGTCTCTACCTCTTTCCCCTCAAATCGATACTTTATCTTGACTGCAACTAAGTCTTGACCGCAGAATTGTCTAAACAAAATGCAATCAATCGCTTCTGGCATAATAATACACGTACGTGGACGGACCTCTCTCTCTTTATAAAGGATAGACTCCCACTTTATATCCCTATAAGCTCTATATTTATTCTTTAGACACCCACGGTTCTTGAATTAATATCATGTGAGGATTTGTGTGCTTGGCTGCGGCATTAAAGAGCCGTAACACAAGTATGCTGTTTCATAAAAATGAATATATGTATAAACAAAAATAGAATGCAAAAAAAATTATTTCTGATCTCATTGTTTTGAGAAAATCAGCAATCCCCAAAAATACATTATGGGGTGCTACAGTTTTGGCTAATACTGTATGTATATCATGCATGTCAGTCAAAGCTATCATATCCTTAAATTCATTCAATCCCAATATTTTTTTTTTTTGTTTTAAGAAGTTCATTTTAAATTTTGGTGCATTTTTTCATTTTGTTGTGGTTATTATTTGATTATAAAATTAAGTATTATTAACTAGAACAACAAGCGAAGTTAACATCATAAATTTCTTTAATTACTTCTTTTCTACCACACACAAACATATGCATGCATATGTATGTACGTATGTGTTAATATTACTCACACAGATTCATGCGTTATCAATTTTATTCCTATTTGCCAAGCCACCTGATGTCGTTAACTTTTGTTATTCGCTTTTCATTAACCAACTCCGCTCATTTTCAACTTCATGCTCATATTTATGTACAAATCGTCTTTGTTAACACGGCAGTAGCATCAACCATAAATTTTTGCTCCAACTTATCTGCCTGTTCTATGTACGCGCAACTCATTTTATTCTGCCTCACACATCTTCGGATCTTTTCACTATTTTTAATTCATGCTTTCAGCGCGGGCATCATAGGTGCATCTCCATACACATATTGTCGTACACATCTATACACACATGCATACATACATACTTATTTACAAAGTGTTGGTGCCGCGTGCTTCCATGTATTTAGATAGGACCGCATCCATCCATCAACACTCAACATAAATATTTTCTCTCTCACTCTCTCTCTCTCAGCCTCGACGCAAACAAACATTAGTAATCTATTATTTCGTCGTCGACTTTTGCATCATTTTCTTTGAAGAAAAACTTTTATTCCATTTTTACATACATCGCGTTTTTCTTTACTAAAAATATATCTACATACATATCTATATATAGTAGATACATAAGTACTATATATGGCACATCATTATGATGAAATGAAGCCAGCGGATAGCATTAAGAATATCAGTAGCAGCATCTTTTTGTTCATCATCGCGATCGTCATTATTACTAATGTGATTATGGTAGGTATATCACCAGCGCTAACACCGCTAGCCGGTATTAAGGCTAGCCATTCAACAAAAGCAATAAGAGATGGTCATACACGTCGCACACGTTTCCAAGTTTCTTCATTATCTGCTGCTCAGTTTCTTAGTTTTACTTGTGGATATTCCGTGTACAGTGGCAGGCACATAAATAGCACTGCGACATATTGCAAAGTTTTCTTTTCAATTTAATTTCAATTCATTTTATAGTTACGTATTTTGTATTATTAAGACACCTTGGTCTTTTATTACATAGGACCTTGCGACGTCTACTACTACAGCTGTCGCCAAGTACTGTCGTTCACTCCGGTGGACGAGCATCTCGCAATAATTCGCATCAAAGCCCGATTTTTTAACATCTCGCTCATTTGCGCCCACGCCCCGACGGAAGAAAAGGACGATGCGACCATAGATTCCTCCAATGAGCCCTTGGAACGTTCCTATGAGCGCTGCCCCCACCACGACATAAAAATCGTGCTTGGCGACTTCAACGCCAGGGTGGGCAAGGAGGGAATTTTTGGTCCCACAGTCGGAAAATTCAGCCTACACAACGAAACATCCGGTAACGGACAGAGGCTGATCGACTTCGCCGGGGCCCGAAACATGGTAGTTTGCAACACCACATTCCAGCAAAAGAAAATACAACCTCGAAATCATAACTGTCAACGTAGGTGACGTGAGTGCCGATAGGCGAGTGCGCCGACTGTTTGTTTGAAGACAGACATTTTGTCCTCGTTTACTGCCAGACCCATTCGCTTTGCCTCTTTATCCAGTTTGGAGAAGGCAGAACTAACAGCGCGGTTGTTAAGGCTGATGATGTCAATATCATCGGCATACGCCAACAATTGTACGCTCTTATAAAATATTGTGCCTGAGCGATTAAGTTCTGCGGCTCGTACAATCCTCTCCAACATCAGGTTAAAGAAGTCACAAGACAGCGAGTCACCTGAAACCTCGTTTGGTATCAAACGGCTCGGAGAGGTCTTTCCCAATTGTGACGGCCCTGCTTGTGTTGAGCAACGTCATCTTGCATAGCCGTATTAGTTTTGCGGGGATACCAAATTCAGATATCGAGGAAACTTTTTTTCGTAATGTTGAATGCAGCTTTGAAGTCGACGAAAAGATGGTATGTGTCGATCCTCCTTTCACGGGCCTTTTCCAAGATTTGGTGTATTGTGAATATTTGGTCGATGGTAGATGCCAGGAGCTTACACCGGTGATTTGCCTGAGGCGCATTTGCCCACAGTTCAGCTCCGTGTAAAAGAACGCAGAGAGGCATTCTTCCATTGCATCTTTAACATTAACATTAATTTTCATCTAAGGACAATATTTGCGAGTAGCTACACCGAAAAATTTGCGTTCGTGACCTGTACATCTTGTTGAACCTCGTGAATTATTACAATTTTACAATATGTATATCAAAATCTCTATTCATTGAAGACAAGAAGTTACAAGAGTTAGTATAAAATATTCACTTTATTCAAGGTGGTAATTCCATTTAATAATGAAAGATTTCATTTAATAATGAAAAAATTACTTTTGTTTTAAAATAAATTACGCATTCATGACTGCCGGTATAACGGAGTCTGAGATCTCGGAATGAGAAAAAGTGCAAAGGAGCCGCGGTATTCGAGGTGCTGGATTCCGGTACTAAATGACGTTTTTGTTGTTGAAGTGGTTGAGTATTTCCACTGAAATAGTCCTAATTAGTGACCAGCACCGTTTTACATACTAACATTGCCCTCGTGTGATGATGTCTCTTCTTTTTTTTTGCTTCTAAGTCAGATCCATTTAGTTTCTTTATCTCATTCTTTCTTTATCTCGATGTCTGAGATCTCATTAATTTCCTGTAAGAAAGGCTTACCAAAAGAGAGAAGTCGTGCCCTAGCTAGTCCTGGACGTTCACATAGGTAGTGGAAAAGACTTTCCTTCACCCCTTCCGCTTGACAGCTTCTGCAGATGGGATTGAAGTGGAGGTTGAGTCTAGCTGCATGATCCCCTACTTTCCAATGACCTGTAAGGGTTGCAGTGATGCGCGAAATGTTTGGTCGAGCATATCTTAACAGGTGATTCGTCCTTTGGATTTTGTACGACGGCCATGTGTTTTTTGTTGTAATATATTACATGTGGTTAATTGCTTCCATCTTCTTTCTGCTAAGGCATGGTAGTGTGAAGCAATGGATGCTTTTATTGTGTTGAGTGGAGTGGAGACTGCCACCGCCTCTCTAATGTCTAGTGTCGAATCTTTTCTTGCAGGCTCATCCGCTATCTCATTACCCCGTATGTTCCTATGACCGAGAACCCATATCAGAGTAATTTCAAGCCAATAACTAATAATTCTAGTTCCTCTCTGTACAGTAAGACTAGTTTGGATAGAATGGAGTTGGAGTCTAAGGCCTTGATAGCTGATTGGCTGTCTGAAAAGATAGCTACTCTTGCACCAACTTCCTTGTAGAGTTTTAGTGATTTGCTGCATACTTCTCTGATCGCTAAAAGTTCTGCCTGGAACACGCTGGCATAGTCAGGAAGTTGAATTGACTATATGACGTAATACGTAAACTTTTTTTTTGACTCGGTCGTGCTTATACGGGACATGCTTGCCTATTTTCAAATGATTTGAATGCCTTTTCAAAAGTTTGTCTCTGTATGATCTTCTTCTCTCTCTCTCTCTCTTTCTCCTCTGGTCTGCTTGTGACCGGCTTGCTATGGTAAATATTTATGATTATTATTTGTTGACTCAGAATTACTATATAAGTATGTACATTCACACATTCATGTGTACGTGTGTTTGTGAATTATAAATAAAATAATCTTATCGGCAAATGTATTGTTAATGAATTTAGCACAATACTATATTTATGGCGTTGGCTTATTCAGTGATCTTGAT
This sequence comes from Anastrepha fraterculus, assembly GCA_037575425.1. Taxonomy (NCBI): domain Eukaryota; kingdom Metazoa; phylum Arthropoda; class Insecta; order Diptera; family Tephritidae; genus Anastrepha; species Anastrepha fraterculus. Next base: position 7,438 of record JAYXIM010047214.1, on the reverse strand, counting down.
TTTAATTGGCTTAATTTAGTAGAAGTCCAACGAGCGTTTTCGGTTGAGGCATCTCATACATACACACATACACGTAAAAATATTTATATTCTAGTTCATACACTCATTTGCACTAACAATGCATGCATACATATCTACATATATACAGCTTTACTGCTTATTGGACTGTATTTACTTAACTAAAGCATTGACCTATAAATAATCATAGGAGCACAATTTCTCATTTTCCATGCCGCCACTCAACGCTTAGCGCTTCTTAATTTTGGATGATTCAAGTGTAAATTGTAGGAAGAGCAGCAAATATTTGTTTTAAAAATATAGCAAAGCACCGAAGTCAGCTATGAAAGAATCAAAGTTCGTGGTACTAAAACTGGATGGGGAATTTATAAATAATATAAAAAAATTGTATTGAAAAAAAAAATCGAGAACTAAGCACAACCGAAGGCTTTAAGCGGTTAGGGGTAGTCAGAATTTTCAAAAAATTTGATTTTTTTTTTACATTTTCTTAAAGTATAGTATCTTAAAAATATTGTGTGAAAATTTGAAGTAAATCCGACAAATACTCACTCGGGCGCTGCGGAGCAAATAGCAAAACTTGAAATGCGATTTTGTCCAAAACTATGGTTTTTGAACTGGTGATCACTGCAACTTAAAAACGGCTTGGTAGATTTCAATAAAATTTGTACTGCTTTTGAAAAACATAAATAACTCGTGCCTGACGAAGGATTTTTTTTCTAAAATTTCGATTTTTTTTTAACAATTAATTGTCGGTTTTTTTCTCGAAAATCTGAAAAATATTTCCTGAGGCCGCCATGTGGTTAATTTTGAAAAAAAAGAGCTTAGATCAGGCACAAAATTATCTATTAATAAAACTAATTTCTCTTGTCTGAATGATTTAAGATGAATCTGCAAGGACTTGTGATGATCACCGTAAGAAACTTCTGGAGAAACGGGCTCCACACAAACAACGATAACTTTTACAATTATTAATTTTTTTTGTTGAAATTTTGCTAAAGTCAAGTCGAAACATGATGTATTAATGCTATGCTTTTATTTTTGTAAAATAAAGCAATTGACTAGCAAAAAAAAATTATTCATCATTTTCTGGGGCCTCTGGTTACCCCTAACCCCTTAAATGCAACCTTTTGCGAGGGTGTGTGAAAAGCCGAATGCCACAAGTGAGCAAAACTTTATTAATTGAATCGAATTTATTAATAAATGGAGCGCGTAAAGATGAAAATAAAGGTTTCCATCACTCGAAATCCTTTTTTTTGTATTCAGTAAAAAAATTATTCAAAAACAAAATTGGATGATTGATTTTGCGCCACCTTGTATTGTACATATTTTACTTACTAATGCATTTGTTTATTTATTTGAGAATTAAGCATATTTACTAAATACAAAAAAATTTCCAGAAACATAATCAGGTGATTAATTTTGCGCCACCTTGTATTATAAATTTTCTGTTTATTCATTCATTTATTTATTTATTTGAGCACACGGAAGTTACATACAGACTAATAAAATCATTTTTTTATTTAGTAAAAAATTATTGAAAAATAAAATTGGATGATTAGTGTGGCGCCACCTTGTATTCCATATTTTTTATTTATTTATTTGAGCACACAGAAGTTTCTTGCAGACTAACAAAATCATATTTTTTTTGTTCAAAAAAAAAGTTATTCGAAAACAATATTGGATGATTAATTTTACGCCACTTTGTATTACATATTTTTTATTTATTTATTTATTTCAGCATACAGAAGATTCTTACAGATTAATAAAATCATTTTTTTTATTTAGTAGAAAAGTAATTCAAAAGCAAAATGTATGATTAATTTTGTGCCACCTTGTATTTCACATTTTTTATTTATTTATTTATTTAAGCACACAGAAGTTTCTTGCAGACTCATCATATTTTTTTTTATTCAGTAAAAAAGTTATTCAAAACAAAATTGAATGATTTATTTTGCGCCACCTTGTATTATACATTTTTTATTTATTTATTTGAGCACACAATACTTTCCTGCAGATTAACAAAAAAAAATTTTTGTATTCAGTAAAAATTATCAAAAAAAATTGAATGACTTATTTCGCGCCACCTTGTATTTCACATTTTTGATTTATTTATTTATTTAAGCACACAGAAGTTTCTTGCAGACCAACAAAATCATATTGCTTTATTCAGAGAGAAAGTTATTCAAAACTAAAATTGTATGATTAATTTTGTGCCACTTTGTATATATGTTTATTGTGTCGTATTTATTATTTTATCTATAAAGTGCAGATTTCTTACACCCGAGCCACTAAGATATCCCCAAATCCTCCCATGAGGTTGAACTCCGTGTTTATTTGTGGGTATGAGATTTCGTCGATCTAAACTAGTATCGACTTCTCTTCCCATTTTAGCCCGACCAGCTGACATTTTTAAACTAAATTTGCATTCATCGCTAAAAGTGACGCTTTTCCATATCCAACAAAATACATACTAAATACCTTAAAATTTTAAAAATTAGAAATAAATGATTGCTCCTTTTTAGCCGTGCCATTTAAACTGTGGCGTAAATCCGCTCGGTTTGTTTTTTGTTCATTACAATGAAATGGGTGGACACTTTTTGTATTTTATGTTGGGAAATGAAATAAAGCAAACATAAATAAGAAGCCTGTATACTCTGTTTCTGCATTTTCGCAAACAAAAATTGTATCCGCATCAAATAAGGTGAGGGTGACTGTATACTGCCTTGCAAAAGTTATTCGATGCTTTCAATTAATGCTAATTATACATACATACATATGTACATATATGATTTTTTTCCAGTTGTTCTGCATCGAAATCTCATTTTTCGAATGTAATTTCGCTAATTTTCCGATTGTAATTTGTTTGCGCAACAACACTTCCATCCATATTTCGAAGCGGGAATGTAAAATCACAGCAAATTTTGCAACAGTTATCCTTTCCCATCCTTTCTAATTTCGCGTCGAATAGCCGATTGGAATCGCCGCTTTAAAAGCAACCTGTTTTGATTTCTGGCTTTTTTATTGATTCGCCCAACATTTTCGTAATATATTTTTACTATTGGCTGAAGAAAAGAGAAGCGCTACAGTCATATGAAATATGGATGTTGCAACTGTATGCATGGATGTGTATATAATATTTTATGCATTTCGTATGTATGTATGAATAATAATACAGAACATATCCCCAATTAATAACTGCATTCAAAAAAGTTGTAGTTTACATTCATTCTGCATAATTTTTATTATATTATATTACTTAAGTAGTTCAAACTTGCGCACATACATACGTATGTATGTACATATGGGTGCCAACATTCGATCAAATTTGATTTTTATACGTTTCTGTGTTGCATCATTAAAATTTAAATAATTTTTCTTATAGAAACGATATTTTCAGTTCTAAATACAATACCATTAGAGCACTACAGACAACATACATACACACATACACCCATACATATGTTATATTTTTACACACGCTAATGCCCAGTCGTTGCTTGTTTAGCTATTTGTGTATCTGCTACTCGCCGCCTGCCTGCTTTCTTAGCGGTACGAGTAACTCAGCTAGCAAGTTGCCCAAAAGCAAAGCGGCACACAAAACTGACGCACTGTCTGATTGAGTGAGTGCCTGAATCACAGAGTGTCTGCATGACTTACTGGCTGTCCAGCTACGTAGCCGTCCGACCGTCTCACCTGTTTTTCGTTACTTCGTTTGTTCTCCAAAAACAAATTTGGTTTTTCTAAATTTTGATGCTACCACCAGTGTTGCCAGAAAAATGACGATCAAAATGACAAAATGAAGATAAAATATGAAAAAAAACAACCAAGAAAATCGTTTGTCACTAAGAATATCTTTTTTTGAAGATTTAATGTGAAAAAACTTAATTTCTATTTTTATTTTATATAGCGCATTTTATAAAAAAGCAACAACAAAAAACAAGTTCATGAATTCAGTACAATTTTACTTGACTATTTCGCAGTGCACTCACAGGTATTTTTATAACTATTTTGCAAACAAAGCAATTAACAAAAAACTGCAAAAATGTGCAAGTTTTAATTTGAGTCTTGTCAACAGTTACTTTTAAAGTATTTAAACAACCTAAAGGGTCTTGCAAAAGATGAGTCTAGAAGTCGTTTTAAAATAAGAAATGTACAAATTTAGCTCATCGGATAACAAAAACCTTATAAATTAAAATTCCATTCCTTGTTGATTGATTGGTTAGATTCCTCCAGAATCCAACTAGGGCTTCCTCATTACAAACTTGTTTAACAGTTATTTAGAGCAAGACAATATCCAGTCTGTGCGGTTTAGGAACCTTATTAGGCTGTTAACGTCTAAGCCAGACAGTTGTTCGAGACTCTCGAACAGCGGTTTGCCCAGGGTTAACATTCTGTCCTTCCATAGGGCGGGGTATTCACAGAGGAAATGGAAGATTGTTTCCTTCTTCACCGGTTGTTTACAACTATGACAGTATGTGTTGTGAGGAATGCCCATTTTGGCGGCTGGTTCTCCGATAGACCAAAAGCCAGTTATGACTGCCGTTAGTCTACAGGCGTCCCGTCGCTTCATGTTTATCAATGTCGACGATTGCTTGAGGTTGTAGGTGGGCCATAACGTTCTGCTAATTTTGCATTTCGTCTGGTCTCTCCATCTACAATCCGCGATTCGTAGGTATTTTAGGGAAATTGCATTCTTGACTGCATCTAATGGTGTGAATACCGGCACTGCAAGAGCGTTATTCATGGCAGGTCCACTCTTGCCAGTTCATCTGCTTTTTCGTTACCTTCAATGTGCCGGTGTCCCGAGACTCAGATTAAGGTAACTTTATGGTTTTCACTCAAGGTGGTGAGGCTATTTCCGCTGTGTTTCACCACTTTAGAGGTTGTTGTAGCCGAACCCAGTGCCTGGATTACAGCTTGGCTATCCGTAAGATTAGCGATATTGCCCTTAAAAGAGGGATCCGCTATTAGTAGCCTAGATGCCTCCCCAATTGCCAGTACTTCCGCCTGGAAGGCTATGCTAGTATTAGGGAGACGCACAGATTTTTCAATTCCAAGTCTATGAGAATATATACCAGTACCAACACCACAATCAATTTTACTAACATCTGTATAGACTGTAGTATCGAAGTTGTTTAGTGAGAATCCCTTATTCCATTCCTCCTTAGATGGAAAGAGAGTAGCAAAATTCCTATTGAATGTTACCGTCGGGACGATGTAGCCAGTCCTCACCGAGGTGAACTGAGTTTGTCGCAATAATAGACTGGCATGACCATAAGTTTTTTCTCTCCACCGACCCGCTTCATTTAGCCTAAATGCACTCATGGTTGCCGTCTTCTTAATGTATAGGTCTATTGGAATAACGTGTGCCAGTGCGTTGAGGGTCTTTCTAGGACATGAGCTGATTGCACCGACCGTTATTGCACAGGCTGATCTTTGTATTCTGCCTAGTAATTTGGTATTGTAAGCTCTCCCTAGAGCTTTCCACCAAACTACTGAACAATACGATAATATATGTAGGTCGTATAACCGCCTTATACAGTCATAATGTATGCTTAGGTTGAAGACCCCATCTTTTTCCAAGCATACGTGTAAAGGCATATAAAGCAATTTCCGCTTTTGTAGAAAATTCAAAAAAATTTAACAAATTTTAAAGAACTGTCATGACAATTTTCACTATTTAATCAGGATTTTCAGGAAAACTTCTGGATATAGAGTTTTATAGTCCATTTAATTTTAGTGCAAAAAGGTGAAAGTTTTACGTTGCTCAAAAATTGCGTTAATTTTTTAGAATGTTTTTTGTTCTACGTTATTGAGAATTTTCCGCCATATAAAACACATTTTTGGAAAATTAATATTCAAAAAAAAATTTTAATGAATTAATTATGTGAGCAAAAGTGTGTAGTTGATTATTACCTTTGTTTAGCTACATGACAAGTCAGATTTCAGTCACAAGTGGTGAAAAAGGTTTTCGAAACACGGCAATTGAAAATCCCAAAGCTGTCTTGGACTGGATCTGATCAATCACAAAGAAGTGTTTGCATTATTTTTGGACTTTATTTGAATGTATAGGTCAGTTGTAAAAATTATTTTCTTGTAAAGTATGTAATAATTTTATGAAATCCTGTAAATGGTCTTTCAAAGACTGCATAGACGTTGTTTTAAAATAAAAAATGTAAAAATTTAGATTATTTCAGGTTTCACTATTTCCATTCAAAATACGGCTCTTAACAATTATATATATATATACAATGTTATAATTTAAATGTCCACCATGAAGACGTCCACAAGTAAAATCCGCCAAACAGTCGATTCATGAATGCCTAACTGTTGAGAACGTCGAGATATCGAGGCTGAAGGTTGCTGAGCGATGCTTTGCGCTACAGCAGCAATACTACCAATAGATCGTCCAGTTTTGGCAGTCCTTTTTGTATCCTCGACAGAATCAGTTTCTTCAAATTTTTTTACCAACATTTGAATTGTTAACTCATTCGAACGATTATTTCCACCAAAAAACTCACGAATTTTGTCGTTCTTAAAGATGGAAATTTTTTATAATAAGTTTCAATAATTTTAGGGCGTTATGCTATCGTGTCTTCTTGACAAATGTGAAAGATAGCATAAAAAAGTAACGTCTGGGAATTATTCACAACCCTTGGCAAACCAGTGCTCAAGAGTCTCGAGGAACTGCCTGGTTTATACGTCAACAACCTAATAAGGTTCTTAAACCGCACAGACTGGATACAGTCATGCTGTAAGTAACTGTTAAACAAGTTGGTAGCGAGGATTAGGTATGGATGTGGAGATGTTGCGGAAGCGCTAGTTGAATTCTGGATGGATCACCACTTTAACCACCAACCAACCAACATCTAGACGTCACTTTCGAAAGAACCTTTAGTATCGCCCGTGATTGAAAATTTGACCAATAACAATTCTCACTAAAGTTAATAGATTCTTCCAATTTCGATTGTGCTTAAAACACATTTTTAAAACTTTTGCTATACTAGAGTACGTCAATTTTTTTCAAACTCCGTTAGCGATATTCATATCAGATTGGAGGTACTTTTTCCAATAGCGATTTTCTGACAGATCACGCAGGCCGCCGTAGCCGAATGGGTTGGTGCGTGATTACCATTCGGAATTCACAGAGAGAACGTTGGTTCGAATCTCGGTGAAAGCAAAATTATTTAATAAAAACATTTTGCTAATAGCGGTCGCCCCTCGGCAGGCAATGGCAAACCTCCGAGTGTATTTCTGCCATGAAAAAGCTCCTCATAAAAATATTTGCCGTTCGGAGTCGGCTTGAAACTGTAGGTCCCTCCATTTGTGGAACAACATCGAGACGCACACCACAAATAGGAGGAGGAGCTCGGCCAAACACCTAACAGAAGTGTACGCGCCAATTATTTATTTTTATTTT